>JAVJIF010029635.1:0-56333 GCA_038442645.1 Agave tequilana | reverse complement strand
ACTAATGTTTTATTATTTAATGTGTGCAGGCCTTGAGTAATTAAAAAAAATAAAGAAATAAAGTCTGAATGAAGTCCAGAAGCCCAAAAAGCCCATATACAAAAGTTATTGTAATTTAGAAGTTTCTACATTATCTAACCTAATCTAAACTTGGATTTAAATTCTTTATTTAAAATCTAAGGGAGGAAAAGGAAGGATAGGATAGAACTCCTAATTGCTAAAAGAAGAGGAAAAGGATAAGATGAGATGGACTTCTACTCAACCCTAGTTGCTTGCGAGACAAGGCTAAGGATAAAAGGAGAAGAGTTTAAAGATAAAATCGTTTTAAAAAATTCGGATTTATGATAACTTACTTCCCAAGTTATCCCGAATTCTCAAGATAAGAGTCTGTATACAGAATCCAGAAGGAGATACCCAGATGGACGGACCAGAGTAGGCCACGCAAGAAAACGCGTGGCCAGTGGCTACACTATAGCCGCGAAAACGCGGCCGCGCGCATGTGGATAGAGATGGGTACGTGCTTTCATGGAGGAGTTGTACTGGGACTCTACTTCCTATATCTCCTATAAATACCCCTGCAGAGCAACAAAAAGGGGCATCCAGAGACGGGAGCTTAGGTTTTCTTTAGATTTTCTCTTTTCAAAAATTCTTGTGTTGTTTTTTTATTCAAAGAAGCATATTTTGAAGAAGGAGAGGAGCATTGTATTTGGAAGTGACATTCAAATAAAGGTTATTCTTTCTTCTTCGTTATTTAATTTTGTTTTATTTTTATTTTCTGCTAAGATCGATTATTTGTTTTCTTCTCTTTTTCATGCAATTTTCACATTAAAAACAAAACTTAAAAATAAAATAAAAAAATGAATAACTAAACTCAATTTGTAGTTTGCTAATTTCTCGATCACCCTAGTTTAGTTTAGAAAGTGAATTGATTGATATCTGTTTTTAGAAACCCTAGGATTAAAATAGTCTTCTTGAAGATGAATGGATGATAGGTTTTCTTAATTGAGGTTACACTTTTAAATGATTCTTCATAATTTATACTTAAGAACTTTGATAGCATAACTTTAATTTAAACTTCTCTTATGCTATACTTAGAAGTTAGGATGAACAACTGTTGAATCTTTTGTAGTGCACACTAGTTAGGGTTCCAATGTTATTTATCTTGCTTGAATTTCCATTAATAACCTAGGATGGATGTTACTTGTTTCAAGATGATATTCACTCTTTGAGACTTACACTATGGGTTGTGGTAGAAGATTAGCGAACTACATATCTCAAATCATTCAAATCTAATCAATCTCTCTCTTTTGTTTTGTTCTAAGTGTAATACAGAGAAATTGTCTGAAAACGCTTGCATCACATCCTTTCCTGTTGATCGACCCGCTTTGGCCCTTGCTGCAGCGGATAGAATTGAAACGAGACTAAGACTTGCTAACTTTAACTTTTTCTTTACAATTTCTCGTTCCAATCAATGACAAAATTTTGAGCTTGGTAGCTTCTCAATCGGTTACATCCCTGCGACCTCTGAACTGACAGATAGTCAAGTCTCACCTTTCAATCCAGTAAGGACTATTTCTTTGTCATCATGTCCAGTTCGTCACCTCTGAATGACAAAATTTCGAGCTTGGTGGCTTCTCAATCGGTTACGTCCCTGCGACCTCTGAACCGATAAATAGCCAAATCTCACCTTTCCGTCCAGTAGGTACTATTTCTTTGTCATCATGTCTAGTTCGTCACCTCTGAATGATAAATTTTGAGCTTGGTGGCTTCTCAATCGGTTACGTCCCTACGACCTCTGAACCGACAGATAGTCAAGTTTCATCTTCAGTCCGGTAGGGACTATTCCTTTGTCATCATGTCCAGTTCGTCATCTCTAAATGACAAATTTCAAGCTTGGTGGTTTCTCAATCGGTTACATCCCTGCGACCTCTGAACCGACAGATAGCCAAGTCTTATCTTTCAGTCCGGTAGGGACTATTCCTTTGTCATCATGTCCAGTTCATCACCTCTGAATGACAAATTTCGAGCTTGATGGTTTCTCAATCGGTTACGTTCCTGCGATCTCTGAACCGACAAAACAAATAGCCAAGTCTCATCTTTCAGTCCAATAGGGACTATTTCTTTGTCATCATGTTCAGATCATCACCTCTGAATGACAAAATTTCGAGCTGGTGGCTTCTCAATCGGTTACGTCCCTGCAACCTCTGAACCGACAGATAATCAAGTCTCATCTTTCAATCCAGTAGGGACTATTTCTTTGTCATCATGTCTAGTTTGTCACCTCTAAATAACAAATTTCGAGCTTGGTGGCTTCTCAATTGGTTACGTTCTTGTTACCTCTGAACTGACAGATAGCGTAGTTTCACCTTTTTGTGTGACTAACACTATCAGTTTATCGCCACTGATTAGATTGGTTATACCGTTATTCCACTTCCTTTTGAGGATTGTAACAACAACTTGAAAATACGGATTGAAAATTCAGAAAAAATACAACAAGTTGGAAATACAACAGGGGAGTCAAATAAAATTACTTTTTTTATTGATTTCAAAAAGAGAGATACATAGATGCTCGGATTACAAGCTACGAGGGCGCTTCGTAGGACTTGATCCGTTCTTCAAAAGTAGCCAGCCTATTTTTTCCCTCCTCAGCAGCCCTGATAAGTGCCTGCGACCTCAACTCGGCCTCATTAAAGCTCGCCGTTTGGGATAGGCGAGCCTTAATTTCAGCCAAAGTTGCCCTCTGTGCTAGCTCCTGCAGCAGGACTTCATCATTTTGAGCCTTAAGCTACTCTAACTGAGCAATCTCTTCAAGACGCACCGGTTCAGTCTTGGACAAAAGAAGATTAGCCTTCCTGATTATTTCCTGGCCATTTCAATCTTATCCTCGGCGTCAAGAAAAGCGCTGTTAGAAGCATCTATGGCGTCCCCAAGTTCTACTCTCCTCATCTCCAAGGATTCAGGTCAGAGGAAATCGCCTTGGCTGCTTCTTGAGCGGCGAGATCGGCTTCATGCATTTGAGCAGCAAGGTGCGCAAGCTGTTCGTTAACTGAAGACTTCAGATCTGAATGGCTAAGACGACGCCATTCGTCCACATCCCTCTCAAGCCTGTCCACCAGAAGCTCCAATGCGGCAGCCTGGTCGTTCCCTCCAAAGTCTTGGATACTGTCAATGCTTCGGGAGAGGACCACCTTTAAAGCAGAAAATGAGGTAGTCGATCCCTTCAAGACCAAAGCAATGGAGCGCTTTAAGCCCTTATGAAAGCTGTCGACTAACTCAGCCACGAATTCATTCTAGGCCTCAACTACTCCCGGTGAATGAGCAGCCTCTGAAGACAAAGCTTCCACTGGTTTCACTGACATAACTATGGAAGGAATAGTAGAAGCACTGGCTGGAGCAATTTGAGGAATCACCGTGATCTCGGAGGAGTCTTCATTGAAACTAGTACACTAGCCACAATCGACGTAGGACTGGTGACGACTTCTGGAGAGTTGGCTCAACCACTAGTGTTGGAGAAGTAGGACTGGAAATCACCTTCAGCTTTGCAATTGCAGGATAGGCAGCGCTGGTAAAACCACTAGCAGTTCACTTACTAATGTAGTTGGAAGTGAAATTGGTTCCGTAACCATTATCCCCTCAGTCTCTTTAAAGGCACTTTTCGGTTCAGGGTGATAAGAGGGCAAGCCGTGATACAAAGCATCCAACTCAGCAGCGTTTGCCATAGTCGAAGTACCTACTTCACCCTTAATTTCCTTAGGAAGATTGGTTGGCTTTCTTGAAGTCGATGCACCAAAGGGCGGAACACCTGTAGTAAGACTCTGTTTAAGTAAAGTATGATCGATATCAGGAAAGAATTACTCACAAAAGGTCAAAGCACTACCAAAAGATGATATCGCCTCAGTCGCCTTAGCCGTAGTTTCTCTCCGAACTTCCTCGACTGGCATCAATCCCCCTCAGGCTCCATAGGAAAGTCTTTGGCAGAGTCAACACGGACGGCCGGCCCACCTTCGCTCGCCGAACCCTCGATGGTCCATCCTATAGAGCTGGAGGCCATGGGACTCCTTTTGAGATCCCAGCACCTGAAGGACCTACATCGGCTACATCACCTCCAGATTCTTCTGAGACGGCAAAATAGCTAGCCTTATTGCCTTCTCTATAAGTGAACAGGGGATCATAATGCTCCCCTGTTCTCCTGCGACCTCGGCTCCGGGTCCCTCACCGCCTCGGTTCCTGAGTCATGAAGTAAACAATGGGCTGTATGGATATATAAAAAGTGTATTACAAGAACGGAGCTGATCTACTCGGGTGTTCCAGAACAGCTTTACCAGCGGTCTGCCTAGGAGCCGATAGCTTAATGACTAATGGAGCAGGAGGAGGAGGCACTGCAGATGATTCGCCCTCTGCAATAACAGTAGGAGCGTAGCGCCGAGGCTTCTTCACTACCCTCTTCCTGCGAGATCCGCCTTGTCGTTTTCGTTTGAAGTGAACATCGGGATCTTCTTCCTCCAACTCCTCCACCTATACATCTTCCATGGGGACTGTGCCTACCCCACCAGAAGTAGCTACTGGAGCCTTAGCACATGTATCCCTTAGAATTGGGGACTTCCTACGTCTGAAGCTCGCTATCATCAACATCAATGAATTCCCTGAGGCCAGGCACGCAGACCCTCTTGCCCTTGCTTCTCTCAATGACCTTCCACTTCAACCGCTGAGAGATCAACTTCACACTAAAGGAATTAATAGAAAACTCAGTTGGTGTGGAGTTCGAAGTTCTATACCACTGGCAGAATCCTAGGGTCGTCAGAAGGTTCAGAGTCCTCAGCGGCATGCACAGCCGCGCCTTAGTACAACCAGCAATATAAAACCGCCAGGCACGAGCTCCATTGATGAGGCTCCCCATGAAGGCCAGGCTGCTATTCGGATTACCTATATACAGTTGGTCATATCCAAACTGACGATCAAACTGTCTCGGAACATAGGGCTCCAAGTAATAGGTGTCCCTACTTCTATACAACAAGTGAGATGGCCGGATGCTAACCAGCCATTTGAAGACTCCCTGACTCAACGACGTTTGCCTTTCCCCTACATCCTTAAATTCTTCACCATAGCCTGCATCACGAATATAGGGAAAGCACAAAAAAGGTTGTAGACGTCATGACGGCACAGCAGTTTGCGGACCGCAGCCACATAAGTCTGTGACCATGAACACCCTCGAATCGACAAAGAAGCGCCATTCAAACACCTTCTGGGGGCTCCTCACTGGCTTGGATGATAGAGGGGCAGTGAAGGGCGAACCATGCCATCAAATAAGTATATGGCAAACTAATTCTGGGGTTTGATCCATCGCGAGGCAAGATAGTCCCCTTTCCCCGCTTCGTTACTGGTGGCCTACAGAAAGCTTCGTTAATGCACGAAGGCCTCTTTGAATACATCACACCATTGCTGGAAGAAGTCCAAGAGAACAACCATGGATTAGACGAACGGCAGTTAATAACACAGTTGGATGAATGGCGTCGCCAGACGGAGATGGCACCACGCATCTCTTCAACCAAACTGTTAAAAAGCCAGCTAGAAGTGCCTTCTGGGACGTCGGTCGACGAGCCTGGTGGTGAAAACTCTGAGGAATATCACCTTTCTCATAGGGTCTGTCATCTTCTTTCAGAATCAAATCCCCTTAAGAGTGCTCTTACATCCGTGTAAGATGTCTTCATCTGCAACCCCACAATGAGCTGCTTCGGGAGTACCTTCCAGGTCAGGGAACAAATAATTTTCCCAGCTCTTCAAACTACATGAAGCTCCCTTATGGCTCCCATGCATGCTTGAGTAAATGTAAAGGTGGCACATCAACTCCCGGTAAGTCTCAAATATGGCAGGCTCCTGCTCTCCAGAAGTGCCAATTCTGCCTCGCACGCGAAATATTCTTCATATGGGAGAAACCCCAAAGGCAGAGCAGAGACTTCCCACATCTCGTGCAAAGCCATGCCCAATTTTCCAACAGGGGTGAAGAAGGTCCCTATATCTGGGCAGTACAACTCAAAGATGGCGTAGAAGTTCGTTACGCTGATCTGAATGTCATAACAGGTCACCCTGACGGCCTCGTAAAGTCCCAACCTCTCCAGCTCCTCTTCAAAATGGGCTAGGACGTATAAAGTCAAGTCCCTCCACCATGCCTTGGGAGGATGAATCCACCCAGGGGTCCTGAATTTAGTGGTTGGATAATTACCATGAGCCTTAAAGAACTGATTTCCAAAAGTCTGAGCCACCGCGGGATTTTCTCCCACTGATGTCCGAAAGTACGTTCCCAGAGTGGAGACCTAATATGCAGCGAGGAGGACCCGCCCTTGTATAACCAGGGGACGGAGCTATCAACTTCCCCATGTGAACGGAATAGGTAGTCCGCGTCACTTGCCACTGTATCTTTTGAGCCCTCGTCACACATTAAAAGAAGGACAAGGGAAAGTGGCGCTCGCTAGATGGGAGATAATACTTCTCACTATCCAGTTTAAAAATCTACTGCCCTCTCTGGCTAGCAGCTGGTGATCATTGTCTGGCGCTGCATCTTCAAACATGAAGGTTGGCTTTCGATAGATTCTTCGGTCAGAATCTTCAAGGGGAGCAGTAGTTAAGATGCTCCCATGGTGCGCTGAAAGTCTAAATCATTTTTTAGCATTTACAATCATCATTTACCATTGAAGTTAGAAAGTAAATATAGTGAGGTTAACAAAGAAATAAATGCTACAGATATTTAATATACGCAATTCAGCCAACTTGCAGAAAATACAGGTTAGTAGTTCACTCAGTTTGCCATAGGACTGTAGCAAATCTAAGGGCTTCTTGGCTCTGCTTCTCAAGCAGAGTTCAAGACCACTCATGTGTCCACTGCAGCAAGAATTCCTTGTTGTTAAATCTATACTAAAAAACAAAGAAGAAAGTTAACCAAAAATGTAAACTTTAAAGAGAATTACTTACCGTCCCTTCCCGACAACGGCGCTAAATTTTCACGGTCACAGGTCAATCCTTACTCTATTTTTCAAAGAGAACATGCCAACTTAGAAAAGAGTATGGAAACCATGATTCAATGTCAAAATGATCCACTCGATATGATAGAAGCAAGAATTAGTAAATTGGAGAACATTCGTAGGAATAAGGAAACTCTCCCAATTCAATCTTTGACTATTCCCAACACTTCTAGCCATATTGATGAAAATCAAGAATCATGGTATCTTGAAGACTTTGTCCAAGATTCAGTTTCACCACAAAGCCTTGAACTTGACCAATATTAACCCATTGACGAATTGGCAAGTTTTCATTTTAGTGGAGATTGAACTTGATCATGAATGTCAACCCGATCCCCAACTTTGTGATTCAGTTTCCATCTTTGAATCTATGCTGACTCCGGTATTCTTACCTAATTTGGACCAATTTTCTGAGCCAACATTTATTCCCTTACCCATAGATTTTGAAATTGAATCACCAATTTTGGATAGTCACATTCCATTGATAGGAAAAGAATGTGAATATTAATTCTTGGACTTGGACTCAACGCTTGAACCAAAACTAACTCTCGAACCCCAAGTCGATTTTCTCGAGTTTGTATTGGTTCCTGAACCTATCATTCTTGAGTCCAAGTCTACCATTCCACCAAGTCACATTCTTTTGTTGGACATAGGTATAGACCATGATGACTTTGTGATGATTTTTCAGGACTGGTCATGTAAAGGAAGTAAGTTTCACGAAAGGATCTTTCATGATCCTATTCATACTGGGAACTATAAATATGTAAATAGAAAAGAGGTCAATAAAGAGAGGTTCCGTGAACTACCACATTATCTTAATTGGGTAGCAACGCTTGACCCAATCAGACCACCCCCGGAACCACCACCTTAAGATAATATTTTCCTTCCCTTTCTTGTTTTTCATGCAGCCATGCATTAATTCATACATTGAGGACAATGCATGAGATAGGTGTGGGGGAGGGTTCTAACATAACTTAGGTTTTTCTTTTTATTAAAAAAATTTAACATTTTCTTTACTTTTAAAAACTTTTTGAAAATAGAAACAATATTTTGACATATTTTTTGTAAGAAATTAAGTCAATTTTAAGGAATAGGAAAATCCAAATTAGGATTTCTTAAACTTGGTCAAAATAAGATTAATTGTTTGATTTTTAGGGTTAGGAAGATAATTTGTCAAAGTACCTTAATCTTGATCTTTACCTTAATGAAATATGCACACTTCATACACTTGCACACTTAGGGTTCAAAACAAAGATTCTTATGCCTTATAATGAAAAGAATACAAAATATATGTACGATCATGCGCTGATCCCCAGCATGAATAAGTGCATCCCGACCAGGAGCGCTCCGCTCGCTGAATAGTGAAACCTGCCCTTGAAACTGCAGGCTAACATTGCCGTCTAGCCCTCTGGCCGTTCTGAAAAGACTGTTTAAAGGACCAGGAGTATAGTGCACTGTAGAGACAAGACAAAACTAAATTAGTTCAGTTGGCAAGAGAAAGACAAATCCAGAAAAATTTTAAGGCATAGCTTCGCCCCCTCAAGCGAGACAAGCCTAGCTTTAGCTCGCCCCGAAGCTCAGCTTCGCAGCAGCAGCTTAACTCCGCACTCCACATGAAGGCAGGATGCAGAAAAGTATCTAAGTATTAGCTTCGCTCTGGAAGCTTGTAGCTTCGCTCTAGAAGCTTGACCTCGGACAACAGAACGCGACAAAACCCCAGGGGCTAACTTCGTCAGAAGGGTACTGTTTCCTAAAAATTATTTTAAGGGCGTTAAGGTCCTTTCTAGCTGTACTCCAAAAGTTGCTTCGCATCCTATTACGCGGCAGGATGTGAACCGCCTAAGGGTTAGCTTCGCATAGAAGCTTGGAGAAGAACCCCTTCAGTTCTTAGATTCCCAATCAAGAAATCAAGGGAATTAAGGGACTTGAACTCCCTGAGATCACTGGATCACAATGAATCATTTAGATTCATCATGGAATAGCCAGGAATTGGCTTTAAAAGAGAGATGAAAATCTCTGAACAAAAGGGAAAGATCCCTACTAGCGATAGGTCATTCGATGACCGGAGGAGGAGAAGGACCCTCCGTCTAGAGGTTACTATCTCTTTTTCTGCCCGTCTTTTGGGAGCCACTGAAGAACTGAAGAAGTGCTTGAACGAAAAAGAAAGAGGAAGAAAAGATTTAGATTTCTCTAAAAATTCAAGGGAAGTGGTGCCTTCTCTTTCAGCCTAATCGGTTTTTATAGGCGGATGATTGCCTAAATGTCGCCTCCTCAAAAGGAGCGCAGGTAGTCGTTTCAAATTAATTTGAAATGGCGCCTTTCCGAGAAGCGTTGCTTTAGCCCCTCTAAGGGTAACTCCGCCGTGAGTTCAGCGTCGACCTCATGCGACAATTGAGTAACTTCGCTAAAAGATGAACCTTAGCCCCGCTGAAAGCTCGGCTCTAACTTTGCAGAAAATTCATGCTAGCTTCGCTGGAAGCTCGTTCCTGATTTAGCTGGGATTCTATCTTTAACTTCGCAGGAAGTTTAGCTCCGCCGGTCCATTCCAATTGCCTTCAAAATTCAAAAGGAAGAGGAGGGAAACAGAGCAGATAAGCAGAAAATAAACATTTTTATTGATTCAAAAGGGAAGATATATTGACGCTACATCAAGGTGATCTTTCGTACAACCGAATCATTGCTCCAAAGGCACACAAGTTGTCCTATCTACTTCCAAGGTGATAAGCCAAATCAACTAAACACGAAAGGCCTTCCTCCTGCACAAGACCGTAATCTTTCACATAATCGCAGATTTTGCCATCAAGAAGCTGGATCTTCTTTGATGAAAATTGACAAAGGACCGGTTGCCACCAGAAAGCTGAATCTTCTTTGATGAAAATTGACAAAGGAAGGATCTGATACCTTACCAGTGACGTCCGCCTTCCCGAAGTGAATCATCTTGGATAAGCGACTACCAGCCCCTTCTCGAAGTGGATTATCTCGGATAAGCAACTGCCAACCTCTTCTTGGGACAAGCACCAATTGCTCCATTATGTTCCTCCTGCTTAGGATTAAAATTTCAACTAGAAGATCAAGAGGCAAGTTTCTGGTCTCTTTCATCAAGACAAAAGACTGGCAGGCACAATTTACTGCAATGCAAACTGGAAACAAGTTAGCATTAAATCAAAGAGAAACTGCAATGATGAAATGCTAAGTCGAATTCTTTAGGAGAATCAGTTCATACCCAATCCAGTGGTGCTTCAATTAAGTAAAGGATAGCCTCGCTTGCACAGTGAAGATGGGCTAGCTCAGCATAAGCCAAGTCTTAGCTCCGCTTAAGACAGTTGGACTAAAGAAGTATCAAAAAGGGCCAAGTCCTAGCCTCGCCTATATGGCTAAGCCAGACTGGTCTAGAGGGACACAGTCTTAGCCCCACCTATATGGCAAGACTGGCTCACCTTGAAGAGACTAAGTTCGAATTCTTGCTTATATGGCAGATTTAACATACAGATTTAATAGATCAAGACAGGAACCCTGCATGGAAAAGTCTGTTTCTAATCAAGCGAGAATGATAGCTTCGCCGAGAAGCTGAAAAATAGGGCTGAAACCCTTCTCTACAAATCAGTCAGATACAGAATGAAGAACAAGGGAAATTAATTCCTGAAGTAGCTGGTAAAGCTAAGATTAAGAGAGGTAAGCTCCCTAAAATCACCATTTTATTGGTAAAAGTCTCTGGATGACCGAGACTTACCAGCTCTTGGCCGGTTCGTGGCCAGAGTAGGCGCCCCCACTATTTCAGAGATCTGAGTCTCTTTTCCTGGGCAACGAAGGGATGTCATGGACACACTTTTCAAAAAGAGAAAAGTATGTTTCTCTGAAGACAAGTGTCCTATTTATAGGCCTTATGGCCTGATCACACTGCCCGCTACTTCAAACTTGGAAGTGCGGGACAAATTTAAAGTATTTAAATGCTCAGCCTCGAGGAAAGGAATAATCTCCCTCGACAAAAGCAAGAGAGGTTATGTCAACCTGGGAAAAGGAATAATCCCTCTCGTAACTAGCCGAAGAGCAGTTAGCCTCGGGAAAGGAACGTCGTTCCAAACACTGAATTAATGCAAAGCTATCTAGACGCGAAGCTATTCAGAATCACTAATCTACACAATTCCTCGGCGAACTTATTCTAATCCGAAAGCAGGATTGAAAGCGGAGTTAAACTCAACCATTATGGCGACGTTCGCATATCATCAATCAAAGCAGTTCAAAGTATTTCATAGTCTGAACCAGTCCATTATAGACTTACGAAAACTTTGAAGGGAGTCTTATTGACACTCTAAAAAAGACAAGATTCCTAACTGGCCTGAACAATGTTTAACTTATTGACATCTACAAAAGACAAGCGGCAGACAAGCTGATGACCAGTTCTTCACCCATCTCAAAGGGGACGAATAAGCAACTTAGATTCTACTGATCCAGCAAAGTAGACAGTAGGCCAAGAAAAGCTTATGAGAAGGCCCAAGTAGGTCCAGAGACACTAAGTTTGCTCAACACTTAGTCTCGCACGAGCCCACGAGGCAAGTCTCGCATAAAAAACCAAAGCTGTTTAGCATCGCATGAAGCTCCTTCACAGTCTCGCTGCGAGCTAACTTACAACTTCGCACAGGAATGCTTAGTTAACTCCGTAGAGGGTTAGCTTCGCTCGAAGCACCCACGCAGCTTCGCAAAAGGGTAATTGGTAGCTTCGCCACAAAGATTATCTAGCTCCACTGAAGAGCTTTCTTCTAACTTCTAGCTCCGCTGTGAGCTCGACGCGGCAGCTCCGCTGCGGGTCTTCTATGGTCACCTTTGACCAATCAAATCTCCAGATGAGATCAAATCCCGATGAGATCAGATCTAATTAAGATCAAATTTGGCAATTGCTTGCCATAATCTTTTGACTCTCCCAATCAGTTAAGGAGATCAGAAGAAATCTTTCAGTTATTTGAAAAGAATCAAGGGCCCATCTCTCATTTAGCAGAGCGGATCAAGAGATCAGCACTACTTGCTATTCCTAACTTCGCAAAAGCTATCTCTAGCCTCGCGGTGAGGCTACTTTCCAATTAAAACAGATTGACTCAATCTGTTTTCAGATTTTTAAGGGACAATTATACCCTGCTCTCTCTATAAATATTGTACCAAAGGCGTACAGAGGGACGGACCGAGACCTTCCCCGAAGAGAGGACCACCGGCGGATAAGAAAGCGGAAGCCAACAAGAGATCTACTCTCCTGCTTCCAAGCATTTAGAGAACTATTTCTCTAATTAGGGTGCTAATACCCTAAGATCTTCCTCCCTCTCATGGAATTTTCAGAACCAGGCGAGAAGGAATTCCCAAGTGGAGGCAGTTTGAGAAGTAACCAGAGGGTTCTATCAACCTTCTGTTCTACGATTCTCCGAACCAGACGAGAAGGGAATCCCATCAGGCAGTAGTCCGATTGTCTGATCGATCGCATCATCAAAGGGATAAAGTGATCGCGCGCTGATAAGATTCATACCGGCACACTTTCCCAGAAATCTCAGAGGAGATCTACCTGTAATCTTTTTACTTCAAAGAATTACTTGTAATTTAGCTCATCGACCCCATTTTTGTAAGTTTTTCCCTTTGCAAAATCAATGGAAAACACTAACTTGTATCAGCATTATATGTTTATGTATACCTATGTTCTCGACACTACTTTTCTATGCATATTTTCTAATTCAGATTTATCGATATACATGTATTTACTTGATTTCGAATTTACTATTATTGCTCTAATTTTCATTTATGTTACTGGTTATTGCCTGTATCTGCATGCCTGAATCACATCACTTGATCATGTACACGTGTGATTGCCTGAGCACGCCAACTGGCTTTAGCTTACGTACTCGATGGGTTGCTTTCTGACAATCCTAAATTTCATGTCTAGATCTTAAAGTCTGGACAGTGGTGGCCTTAATGTACCTGATCAGAGTGCGCAGCGGAAGCATGGATTAGCGGTTGCCTGTCCAGACCTTCTTTCTTCCAGCCTTCCCTTGATCAGCTCACAAGATTCTCATCTTGCTACTCGTGCGTACTTTTTTTTCTTTTATATTGTACATCCTGCTTTTGCGCTTCTTGGTGATCTTATATTCTTGAGATATTGTATCATATTCTGTGATAACTGTGTACTTGTGTTATTATTGCTGGAATGTACACTGTACTTTCGTACTCTGATTCTTGTATGTACTGATACTTAGCGTATATACGTGAGGGTATTTCTGACCTACGTATATACGTCGCAGTAACGTCTCCCGTGGGATCGGGGCGCTACACTCTTTCTTCTTTTCTTCTTTTCTTCTTTTCTTCTTCCTTCTCTTCTCTTTTCTTCTACTTTCTTTCTTTTTCTCTTCTTTGCTCCTCTCACTCATATTGTTCTCTCTTTCTCTATCTAAATTTAGTTCTCCCTTTACCTCTCCTTCTCTCTTGCTCTTTTCGCTTTCCCTGATTCTGGATTGGTTCTCTTTCTTTTTCTAGCTTTCTCCAGGTTCCTCTAGTTTCTCTCTCTCTCCACTCTTTACTTCTCTCTTCTCTCTCTCTCCTCCTCCACTCTCTTTCTCGCGCACATACATTTGAATTTCATGGAGTTCCTCGATCGTGCTCGGTGTTTCATGATTTGAGGCAAGTACTCCTTTTCAGTATTTGGGCGAGCACCATTCTTTGGTTCTGCGAGTACTATATTTCATGTTTGGGGACTACTCCTCTAATGTTGTTTCATGCTTTACGATTACTATTCTAATGTTTGATACATGCTTTGCGAGTATGTTATTAGTGTATGTTACATGTTTTGCAAATGCCATGTCACATGACCTGTCACCTACATGTTGTTTGATCACAATACTTACATGTATGGTTATACTTTCCCTGACATTTAACATCTGACATACTAATATCATGACACTGACATGTTAATTATCTGATTGCATCTTGCCCATGTTACACTGATAATTCATAATCGTACACCACTGTTATATGCATATTCTATGTATTGTTATGTTCGTGAACTCTATTATTACATGTACCTACATTACCATATATACCTGTATACTTACCTGACACTGACATGTTAATCACCTGACACCTGATGTTTGACATGTTATCACTTGGTACTGATACTCTTGACCCAATATTGTGACGCCTGACTGATTATATGATGTGATTCATGATTTTGCTTGACGGAGAATTGACATGATTATTCTACTGCTACCAGACATCTGGTACTCCTGAACTCCTACATTCTCGAACCCCTATAATAGGGAGACTCCTGATATTATACTCCTGATACTGTATTCCTGTGGATCCCTGTAAACGGCTAATCATGGATATTGGATTACCTTAAATATATTATGGACATTATCACTAGACAAATTATTATAAAGTACTAAACATACATTGAGGATGGGGGAAACTGATGAACACCGATATGATAACGTGTTTATAGGGGTGGATTACTGTACTGAAGTATCGTGTGGGGGCATAATATAAGTCCTCGATGAAGTGTCATGTGAGGCGTAATATAAGTCCTCAGAAGCAGTAACCTAAAGTGTTGTGTGAGGCATAATATAAGTCCTCGGAATCAGTCACCTAATCTCCTGAATCGTAGTCCCGAGCAGAGGCGGGACCCACTATAAATATGATACATCAATTCTTCATCCGTTTTCAATATAACTCGTTTTATTCATATATGGATGTATGTGTACCGGTAACACATACCTAGACATATAGATCAGATGAATAATAAGAATTTAACAACTAAACAATAATAATTTTAGGAACGTGTGATATTTGGTCTCTCCTTCGTTCGGATACTGGTACACCCTTTCAGATCCGGGTGAGTTCTTCCCGAGTATAAATTCTAGTATGGACTGCCAGTGATGGACGACACTGGTAGGAAGGTGATTGAAATGTCAGACGGTACTAATAATTATTATTGTATAACATAATATACTACACCTTCCCTTGTATCTGATATTAACTTAATTATCTAACTTAATAATGTCAGGAATATATGTTATTTGGTCACTCTCACGTTCGAATAATGGTATCCGTATATTAGAATTCGAATGTGTTATGCTGGAAGTACGGACTCCAGCATAAGCTGCCAGTGGTATGTGACACTAGAGGGGAATTATTAAAATAACAAGCGATGATGATTATTGTCATCATTATATAATTAAGTTATCCTGACTACCACATGTACATGATTTTAAACATAACTGATACTTCTAATACTGGATTACACCTGCCCTACTCTACATACAAGAATACTAACAAACATGTTTATAAGCAATTCCAGTTGTATATATGATCGGGGGAAAATCGCGCACAAAAAGTTTATGTTTTGAAATCAAGATTTAAAGTGTATGTGCTTTGGCTTCCTCGATACTTCCGTTATAGCATAAGTTAAAACAAGTCGAATCCACAAGGACGGGAGGCGATAGAAGCTTACACGGTATGTTCACGTGTATGTTAATGGTTCTTCAATGTTTGAAAGAATAAAAAAAAAAGAAAATAAAGAATGAAAAAGAAGTACGGTGAAACACAAAGAAGTGAGAAACATAAAAAAGAATATATTTATGGTTTTTGGATAATATTTCTAAAACAAAGTAAAAAAGAAAGAAACTCATGGCTACTAACTACTAATGACTCCACTAACCATGCTAACCTCTTAGTGATAGTTGCCTCACACGTATCCTTGACAATCACTAGTCCTTGGTTCAAGAGCGTTTCAAAGCATGACCCATATGTAACTCATCACATCTAAACTCAACAAGTGCAAGCTACACTTAAACTATCAAAACTAAACAAGAGTAAGTATAAAGTAAAGTAATGTTAGCTTGTTAGAGAATTAGGATGTTAGAGTGTTAGATCCATCATCATGAGCCATCAATGGCTCTTGCAAGAGAAAGATCAAGTAGAGGCTATTAGATTCATGTGGAATATCAAATAAGAAGTTAGAAAGTTAGTGGTTAGTAGTTAGTTGCCATGAGAGAAAATTAGCTAAACATGTAAAAGGAGTTAGAGAGAAGAAAATAAAGAGAGATAAAGAGAGAACCTTTCGTAGATTGTCACCGTCTATTATAAGAACTCTTACTTTCCAACCATGTACCACTCTCTCTCCTATTATAAGATCTACAAGAAATGAAAAATATAAAGGAAGAAGAAGAACTAACCTAAACTAAACTACCCTAAAGTATAACGTGGAAAGAAACTACCCTAACTCTGTATATTCCAACTGAAGAATCCGAGGGGGTATACATAGGCACCAGAGGAAAGGGGGGCCACGGGGCAAACCCTAGCCCAAAGTACGGGCGCGACCGTGCCCATATGGCCGTGTTTGGACACATATATTGCATAAATATTATAACATTTATACATATATTCTGTAATGAATATTACAAATAACTTGTCTTAATGTCTTAATTCATGCAAGGTATGATATGGAGAAGATAATCATGAAATTTATCCAATTAAATTCAAAAGTTCCAAAGAAAAGGGATCGATTCAAATTCAAAGATTATAGAAGCTATCTTATCTGAAAGCTCAATATATCAGATAAGATAATATCATCTCATTTCAAAGAAAAAATGGATTATTGAAGACCCTGTCTGTTCACTGAAGATAAATGAATATCTTATCAATTCTAGAAGAAAAATTGAAAATCCAAGAGGATAAATGGATTGAGAGAAGATCAACGGATGAGATGAAACAATTTAGATTCGGATTCGGGCTAGATACTGTTTAGTATTTTAATCATAACTTTCACTACCGAAGGTCAAATTTGATGATTTAAGATGCTACAGAAAGAAAACTTAAAGGGATACAATTCTTCTATTGATCACTCGTTCAAATTCTATTAGTAGATAAGTGATATTCAGCAATTAACACGCGAACAGCCTACAGATCAGAATTGAATTTCTGGATAAATCAAATCAAGTTTGGAGATAAGGAAAGAATTCAAATTCAGAAATATCCAACTCTTCCTATCTTCATACGCGTTCTATCTCTCTATTTTTCTCCTATAAATACCCTCATACCTCGAAGGCAGAAGACACACTATCTCAGAGAGAGCTTTAGTTTAGGTTTTTTCTTTTCTTCTTCAATGTAATTTTTATTTTATTTTTAGGCTAGAGAGAGTTACATGATTAAAAGAGAAAAAGAGTTATTGTAGAGTGACACTATTATAATCTTTTCTTCAAGAAGCTTATATTGAAGGTGACAATCAATGGAGGTTTCCCACTTTTCTTCGTTGTACTCAATCTCGTCGAAACCTTTCTTTCCTTTATTCTTTTCTACTACTTTATTTACTCGATGCTAAGGTAAATTTCATTTATGGTTCAACAATAGAGGTAAATATTCTTCTTTTATTTCTTTTATTTCTAATCTTTGTATCACACTTTTCTTTATCTCTTTTTGGTTCTTTTTCTTTTATAGATAAAACAATGACGATACCATCAATCTCTTCTTCTACCATCTCCTTCTTAACTTAACTTAATATTTTTATTTTCTTTTTATAAACTGAGAAGATAAGTATTAACTAATTTTGATAAATTAAAAGAAGAAACTTACATAACGCTTCCATCGCTGTCCCTCCCTGTGGATCACGACATGTTAGCCCTAGGCTACACAGTAGAATTGAGGACCTAGCACTGTTCTAAATTTCTGTATTTTTTGTGCAGGTTTGGCTCGATTAAAATTTTGACACCTTTGCCGGGGAGGGACGGTAAGTTTTCTTTTCTTTTTGATTTACTTTAACGAATTAATCCCTTTTCTTCTTTTTTTTGTGTACAAGGGCTAATTATAGAAAACTAGGAGCTGTAGTGGATATATTGCTACTCTGTACCTCTGCCCAAGAAGGCAGAGCATCAGAGCCCACAACTGTGGTGAACTACTAACTGTAATCTCTTGCAGGTTACTTTACATAGATTAGCTCTCTGCAGTTATTAGTTTATCTGTTTAACTCACTCTGTACATATTTCTAATCAACAGTAACTTGTTGCTTTGTAAATGCTAAAAAACGTTTAGACTTTTGCATCTTAGGGCATTTGTCTATTTTGTTTCTTTACATTACTGTTGAAGAGTGCTGGAGCAAAGGTATGTGTGCATTGCATATAGTTTAGAAAACATATTTTAAGTGATTCATATTGCTTGAATGTTACCTTTTGCTTTATACTTGTACACTGCACTAAAAAGACTAAGGGCATATCCTTAAACAAGATAAGGTGGGGAAGTCATTATCCTTCCTTAGCCCAAAAACCATCTCGGACTCAAATAGGGATTGACCTAGGGGAAAGTTGTTAGGAGTTGACTCTTGCTAAATCGGTGTCTAAGGTTGGGGATTGAGGGGTGAAACCCGAAGGCTAGTAGTTTGGCATAATTAGGCCCGCTGCTTAGGCACGGATACCTCCTACCAATCTTACCCCTACCTGACCGATTAACTTGTGGTCATGTTCTGCAATATACCTCCTGTGAATAATCAATAGTTAGGAGTCATCTAGGTCTAAGCTCTACCCTAACATAGGCTAGATTTTTCTTTATTTTCTTGTTTGGTTGTTTTTGTTTGTTTTTGTTTATTCTTGTGAAAATGGATTATAATTACAATTATTCTGATTATAACTTAAATACATATTCAACTCAACCTTTTTCAATTGGATATTACCAACCCGCATTACATAACTCTAACCAACCAAGTGTGCCAGATTGGTCTTATCCGAATCAATATATGCCCCAATCTCAATACTATGAACAAGAATGGGACAATCATTACCACTCTTCACCGTGTTAGTGGGGATATATTCCATTTTTGGACCAAAGTTTAGATCAATATGACTCTGTGATGATATCCCAAGACTGATCATATAACCGGGATAAATTTCATGCTAGGATCTTGCATGATCCTATTCATATTAGGGATTATAAAAATGTTAATAAGAAAAAGGTTATGAAAGGTGGGTTTCATGAAAATTTACAGTATTTAGATTGGACAGAAACCCTTGGCCCAATAAGACCACCACCGGAACCACTACCTTGAGGTGAAAAATTTCCTTCCCTTTCTCCTTTTTCATGTATTATTGCATTTCATTCATACATTGAGGACAATGCATGAGTTAGTGTGGGGGAGGGTTTACTAACATCTAACTTTACTAATTTAAAAAATAATAATAATATTTAAAACTTTTTGAAAAGAAAATAATACTTTGATTTATTTTATAAAAAATTAAGTTAATTTTAAGGAATAAGAGGATCCTAATTAGGATTTCTTATATTTGGTCAAAATAAAATTATTTGTTGATTTTGAGGCTAGGAAGAAAAATTGAAAAAGTAATTTAGTCTTAATTTTTACCTTGATGAAATATGCATACTTTATACACTTACATACTTAGGGTTCAAAAATAAAGATTCTTATGCCTTATAAAAAAAAGAGAGAAGGAAAAAAAAAGAGAAAAAAAGGAAGAAAAAAATATATTTTATATAATAAGATCCTATGATTAAGCTGGATTTTTGTGCCTCATAAAGCATGATTATTCACGCCTAAAAGAGGTTCATATCATCAAATAAATCCTTAGTTTTGTGGCCTTATTTGCTCGAGTCCTAAGTCCTTGGGGGTGTTTTCTCACCGGTGCCCTAAAACTGTCTGGTTTGGGAGTCACCGACTAAGGCTCGTTACATGGGCAAATTAAAAAGTCTAATAGAGATAAGGGACATTACCGCCATAATTAAAAAAAGAAAAAAGAAAGGAAAATAATAAGGCATAAGAGTTAGAGTTGATGAATCCTGAGCCAAATTTTCATGGTCACAAAATGCATATGACTTAGGGTAAAATAATAGACTAGACGAGAAATACAATTTTAATCCTTACCTTGATTGAAAACAAGTTTTTGAATAAAGACTAAGTTTAGGAATGACTAAGTTTTGATAATCTTATGACTTATAAATTACTTGAAATTTTACATTAATACTTCAAATATTTTTTCCTTTCAAAAATACGTTTTTTTAAAAAAATTACTAACAATTCATTTCTTTTTCTTCATGGATTTTGTGGGTGCAATCCATTGGAAACCCTCACGAGATAAAACTCGTCCTCTAGGTGTAACCTAGAGGTTTAACGGCTTGTTGCACGTATAAGTGCAACCATGATTCCTACGAAAGTGAGTTAGTTTAGTTTTTCTTCTCTCTTTGTTTTGCTCGAGGACGAGCAAAAGATAAGTGTGGGGGTGTGTTTGGACACATATATTGTATAAATATTATAACATTCCTACATATATTCTGTAATGAATATTACAAATAACTTGTCTTAATGTCTTAATTCATGCAGTGTATGATATGGAGAAGATAATCATGAAATTTATCCAATTAAATTCAAAAATTTCAAAGAAAAGGGATCGATTTAAATCCAAAGGTTATAGAGGTTATCTTATCTGAAACTGAATATATCAGATAAGATAATATCATCTCATTTCAAAGAAAAAAATAGATTATTTGAAGACCCTATTTGTTTCGCTAAAGATAAATGAATATCTTATCAATTCTAGAAGAAAAATTGAAAATTCAAGAGTATAAATGGATTGAGAGAAGATCAACGGATGAGATGAAGCAATCTAGATTCGGATCAGGCTAGATACTGTTTAGTATTTTAATCATAACTTTCACTACCGAAGGTCAAATTTGATGATTTGAGATGCTACAGAAAGAAAACTTAAAGGGATACAATTCTTCTGTTGATCACTCGTTCAAATTCTATTAGTTGATAAGTGATATTCAGCAATTAACACGCCAACAGCCTACAGATCAGAATTGAATTTTTGGATAAATCAAATCAAGTTTGGAGATAAGGGAAGAATTCAAATTCAGAAATATCCAACTCTTTCTATCTTCATACGCGTTCTATCCCTCTAATTTTCTCCTATAAATACCCTCACACCTCGAAGTCATAAGACACACTATCTCAGAGAGAGCTTTAGTTTAGGTTTTTTTTTCCTTCTTCAATGTAATTTTATTTTATTTTTAGGCTAGAGAGAGTTACATGATCAAAAGAGAGAAAGCGTTATTGCTGAGTGATACTATTGTAATCTTTTCTTCAAAAAGCTTATATTGAAGGTAACAATCAATGGAGGTTTCTCACTTTCTTCGTTGTACTCAATCTCGCCGAAGCCTTTCTTTCCTTTATTCTTTTCTCCTACTTTACTTTACTCGATGCTAAGGTAAATTTAATTTATGGTTCAACAGTAGAGGTAAATATTCTTCTTTTATTTCTTTTTATTTCTAATCTTTGCATCACACTTTTCTTTATCTCTTTTGGTTCTTTTTCTTTTATAGATAAAACAACGACGATACCATCATCTCTTCTTCTACCATCTCCTTCTTAACTTAACTTAATATTTTTATTTTCTTTTTATAAACTGAGAAGATAAGTATTAGCTAATTTTGGTAAATTAAAAGAAGAAACTTACATAATGCTTCCATCGCTGTCCCTCCCTGTGGATCACGACCCGTTAGCCCTAAGCTACATGGTAGAATTGAGGACCTAGCAATGTTTCCCGGCAACGGCACCAAAATTATGATCGAGCCAAATCTGCACAGAAAAATAAAAATTTTTAGGAACAGTGCTAGGTCCTCAATTCTACCGTGTAGCTTATAGCTAACGGGTCGTGATCCACAGGGAGGGACAGCGATGGAAGCGTTATGTAAGTTTCTTCTTTTAATTTATAAAAGCTAGTTAATACTTATCTTCTCAATTTACAAAAAGAAAATAAAAATATTAAGTTAAGTTAAGAAGAAGATGGTAGAAGAAGAGATGGTGGTGTTGTTTTATTTTAATTATATAGAAAAAGAAACAAAAAGAGATAATGAAAAGTGTTGATGCAAAAATCAAAAATAAAAAGAAATAAAAGAAGAATATTTACCTCTACTGTTGAACCATAATGAAATTTACCTTAGCATGGAGTAAAGCAAAGTAATAAAAGAATAAAGAAAAGCAAGGCTTCGGCGAGATCGAGCACAACGAAGAAAAGTGGGAAACCTCCATTGATTGTTACCTTCAATAAAAGCTTCCTGAAGAAAAGATTACAATAGTGTTACTATACAATAACTTTTCCTCTCTTTTAATCCTATACTCTATCTAATTTAAGCTAAAAAGAAAAATAAAAATTATATTGAAGAAGAAAAGAAAAATCTAAACTAAAGCTCTCTCTCAGATGGTGTTCCTTTTGCCTTCGAGGTATGAGGGTATTTACAGGAGAAAACTAGAGGGATAGAAAGCGTATGAAGATAGGAAGATCTGGATATTTCTGAATTTGAATTCTCCCCTTATCTCCAAACTAAATTTGATTTATCTAGAAATTCAATTCTGATCTGCAGGCTGTTGGCGATTGATTGCTGAATATCACTTATCAAATGATAGAATTGGAATGAGTGATCAACAGAAGAATTGTATCTCTTTAAGTCTTCTTTCTATAGCATCTTAAATCATCATATTTGACTTTCAGTAACGAAAGTTATGATTAAAATTCTAAACTGTATTCAGCCTGAATCCAAATTTAAATGCTTCATCTCATCTGTTGATCTTCTCTCTATCCATTTATCCTCTTTGATTTTCAGTTTATCTTCTAGAATTGATAAGATATTCACTTATCTTCAGCGAAATAGATAGGGTCTTCAAACAATTTTCTTTTGAAATTAGATAATATTATCTTATCTGATATATTCAGTTTTCAGATAAGATAGCTTCTAGAACCTTTGATTTGAATCGATCCCCTTTCTTTGAACTTTTGAATTTAATCGGATAAATTTTATGATTAACTTCTCCCTATCATACCCTGCATGAATTAGGACATTTAGACAAGTTATTTGTAATATTCATTACAGAATATATGTAGGAATGTAATAATATTTATGCAATATATGTGTCCAAACAGGCCGCGAAAAGCGGCCATAATAATATTTAAGCAATATATGTGTCCAAACAGGCCGCGAAAAAGCGGCTATGGCCGCGTTTTCGCAGCCATAGTATGGCCTTACGCGCGCGACCACCTGCCGCGCGTTGTCCTGTCGCCCCCCCGTCGGCTGCATGTCCCGGTTTTGGGTCCCTGATTTTGATAGAATCACCCTTCTAGGTCAATGACTATCTTTATAGACTTTTAATCACCAATTCATGGTGATTTTAAGTCTTCTTCTTTATTGCACACCATGGACCTAGAAACATACAAGAGAGGTATTATTAACAGAATTTAATATTAAATAAATGTGAAGATATGGTATGAAATATATAGTTTTAGAGACTAATCACACCACCACACCTATCTTTTGCTCAACCCTAGCAAAACAAAAAAGACTAGGGAAATTATTGCACCACTTTCACAGGTGACGCGATTGCACTGAGTATGTGTAACAAGCCGTTAAACCTCTAGGCTTTCCCTAGAGGAGGAGTTTTATCTCCTAAGAATTTTCAGCAGATTACACCCAAAAATCCATAAAAAAGAAATCAAATGTTAGTATTTTGAAAACGTATTTTGAAATAGAGAAAAATATTGAAGTATTTTTGTGAAAATATAAGTGATCCAAGGTCATAGGTTAACCAGAAATTATTCTTCCTTAAACTCAGTCAAAATGCAAAATCTTGTTATAAATTAAATGTAAGAATTTAAAATTTAATTGATTCTCTGATCTTTCATAAAACTCTTAGAAAAATATGCACTTTGTGAACAATGAAGGTTTTTGGGATATCGACTCTAACTTTCATGCCATTTATTTAATATATTTTCCCCCTTAGTTTTCTTAAGCTTCTTATTTACTCGGGTAGTGAGTCTTTAGCGGTTACTCCCAAACCAGATGATCTTAGGGCTCCAGATGAGAAAATATCCCTCAGACTTGAGAACTCGAGTAAATAAGACCACAAAATAAAAGGGGATTATTTTGCTTTTTGTAATACCCTGTTTCCGGAATACGTACTTAATGCGTATTCAGCTTTTCGATCGTATTTTTCGATTTACTTTCTGTAATTGACCAATTTCAATTTCAAATATCATTTTCTAAAATATTAGATTTTATGAGAATTTCTGGAATTTTCTAGAATTTAAATGAATTTCTCCAAACCGGTGTCGACCAGTGCCGCTGATCGGTTCCCAAATTTTTATCTTACAAACTGTTTAGAAATTCTAGAAGATTCTTTAGACATTTCTGCCTAGAATAATATTTCTTACTTAAATACTTTTCTGAAGATTTTACGAATTTATGCAAATTCTGCCGGAGTCGGTAGAAGATTTCTTCCAGTATTTTTATTTCACAAACAGTTAGGAATTTCTAGAAAGTCCTTTAGACTTTATTTCTTAGAATCGTATTTCTTATCTATATACTTTTTCTGAGAATTTTATGAATTTATGAAAATTCTTTCGGAGTCGGTAGGTAACTGATT
This sequence comes from Agave tequilana, assembly GCA_038442645.1. NCBI lineage: Eukaryota > Viridiplantae > Streptophyta > Magnoliopsida > Asparagales > Asparagaceae > Agave > Agave tequilana. The sequence goes on along the minus strand of JAVJIF010029635.1, from coordinate 31,880 downwards.
CCGGGATTTTTAGCTTTAAAACTATAAAGTATTTCTTCTAACGGATTTCACTATAGGTCTTCATATATTATTATTGATTTTTAGTGAAAATTACGAGTCGTTCCGAAATACTTAAATTTCGGACGATTTCGGTATTTTCCGAAATGTTTTCCCGCATTCTTGACTTGAACCTAGGAATCCGTGTTTCCGGTATTTTCATTTTCCAAGACCAAGAAAATCTCTTCATTTATCAATTCTTTTCTTTTTTTCCTTTTCCCTATTTTCTTTTCCTTCCTTCACAACCACAAAAATTCCATTTTCCAAATTTCCATTTTCTTCCAAAATTCCATCTCCACACATTCTCACCAACCCCCTCATTTAATACATCTCTCTCTCTCTTTCTCATGGCCGGCCACCATTGGCCAAGGGAGACACCTCACCCTTCCCCTATTTTGCACAAAACCCCTCTCAATTTCTTTATTTGCATTCCCTTTACAAAAATCAAACCCTATAAAATCCTTTCCCTTACAATTCTTTTCTCTTTTCTTCACTTCACCAAGAATTAGCCTTCACTCTTCCTCCTCCATCTCAAACCCTAATTCCAAAGAACACCTCAAGGCCTTCATCTTCTTCTCAAGCTACCACAACCCTTGGATTTGGATCGCATCTCTCTTCGTCGGAAATATCGCCGAGGATCAAGTTTGTCGGCAACGATCTCTTCGAACTCGTATAGCCCCTTATAACCATTCAAAGTGAGTATATTTACTCACCAAGACTTGTGAATTCCTTTGTATACTTGTGTTGACAATTCATGTTCACTTGAGCCATAAAAATCCTATTTTTAGACCCTCAAACAAAACCCTAGAAATCTGTTCTGTTTGCTGTTTTCCCACGATTAGTCGACTAGACCTAGGGACCAGTCGACTAATCCACTTTAGTTGAAACTTAAACTTTTCTGATTTCACAGTTTTAGTCGACTAGGCCAGATTACCAGTCGACTAGAGACCCCTAGTCGACTACCCATTTCTCCCCAGTCGACTCCTGTTTTCCTGAAATAAAACATCAACTCTCTGTATCTCAGACTTAGTCGACTTAGGTATCCATTAGTCGACTAGTAGTTCCCTGTTAGTCGACTACCCTTACAACCCTAGTCGACTAACTTTCCCTGAAACAGAACCCAACTCTCTGTTTCCCAGTTTTAGTCGACTCATCCAGACTAGTAGTCGACTTAAGACCCCTATTAGTCGACTAACCCTTCCACCTAGTCGACTAATTCTGACTGTTTGACTTGGTTGATTCTATTCTAAATTTGGATCTTATTGTTGATACACGTGTGGCATATTATTCTTGTTCTTGCTTCTTAACTGGTACTACATGACATGTTACTTGATAGACATTATCTCATACTGCTTCATGACTTGTTATTACATATCATAGCTCCATAACTTGTTAAAATGTGAATATCACCACTTATCATGCCATCACTTGAACCAAGCATGATACACTTGACTTTTGCATAAAATGGACCAACTTACACATGGGTCGGGGGAAAACATGCGGATATCGATATGTGTTCGTGTTTACAGTGGCTTTTAGGAATGTTGTGCAACTCATGTTCCGGTCTGACCTGTGGGCCTCCAGGGGACCGAGGGGAGTGCTTGCTCCCTCTATTACTGGTACCATTATGATAAGGGCATACATAAGTCCCTCCTGAATGGCCTAGCGGCTGGCTTCCGTCACCAAGCAACGGAACAATCCTGGACCGTTATCCCGGGCATGTACGGGGTCCACTGTAAACATAGTTCGTCAATACAACCGCTGATTTCCAATAACAACCTTGTTTTACTAGGATATGGATCTATGTGCCCTGGGACGCTGGGTCACATAGTTAGATATCACAGTAAGATAAGTAATAATAATAAGACGTTAACTGTAGATTTATTGTATTAGAACTTTGTCTCTTCATGCTTTTCATACTTGTTAGTTGATATTCCTTATATTGTTCCATCTTACTTATTCATGTATCTTAGCCACTTGGTTATAGTTGTTTATTGTTTATATGTCTTGATTCCTTGGATTTGCATATTCAGATTCTGAGGCTTGGACCGAAGTGGAACCGTCCACAGAGGATCGAGCCTATCTTAGTGAGCAGGCCGACTAGTCCCAGCCCCCCTCGTGCCAGACTTTTCCTTTTGACTCACGGGATCTCCATCCATCACGTGAGCATTTTGATGTATATATTGTATATTATTCTTTTTGGACTCGGTTATGATAAAGACACTTGTAAAGTGTAATAGTTTATCATATCTTGTATAACTTTGTATTAGTCTCTTGTAAGTTGGCATATGAATGTATCACGCTTTGTGTTCTACTCTGATTCTTGTTGTACTTTTATGCTTAGCGTATGTACGTGGAGGCATCTTCTGACCTACGTATATACGTCGCAGTGACGTCCCCGTATCCGTGGAATCGGGGGGTTACAGGTTGGTATCAGAGCTTAGGCTCTCACACCTAAAGTACAATTAAGCAGCAAATTAGTGTAATTTGCAATTGCCAACTACAATATACAAAGTTATCGAGTCCTTGATTCCTTCCTTAATTCATTCCCTTGTGTCCTAAACTCCTTCCATTTGTTTCCAATTCCAGCTATCTTTTCCTAATTCGGTATGGAGCGAAGGTCGGGTCGTAACAACATTGGGCAAGTGCCGAATGGACCCACGGGAGGAGAGAATGCCGATGTCCTAAGAGTCATTCAGGCTATGATGGAGAACCAGCAGCAGCAGACTGAACTCCTCAGACAAGAGTTAGCAGCCCAAAGGAGCAGAGGCCGGGAAACATTTCAGATTTCAGGAGGCTGCAGCCAGCTATATTCACGGGAGAAGAGAAGCCCTTGGATGCTGAACAATGGTTGACAGATACCACAGATCTGCTGAATGCAGCCAGGGTACCAAAGGAGAACCAAGTTGAAGTTGCCAAGATTCAGTTGAAAGACATAGCTCGAACTTGGTGGTTAGCCGAGGAGGCCCGCTTGGAGAAGCCTGTCACTTGGGACACGTTCTCCAAGAGTTTTTACAGCAGGTTCTTCCCTGCTACTGCTCAGAAGGACATGGAGGAGCAGTTCATCAGATTACAGCAGTGGAACAAGTCCGTGGACGAGTATGCCGCGGAGTTTCTTAGACTGAGTCGTTTTGCCCCGTACATGGTGACAGATGAAGAGAAGCGGGCAAGCAGATTTCAGCAGGGCCTGCAGATGGATATACAAGTATTCCTAATGCCCCAGCAGTTGAAGACTTACTCGGAGGTTCTCACCATAGCTCGAGAGGTGGAGCGTGGGTTAGAGAAGAAGCAAGAGAACCAGATGAGGAATCAGGCCATGAAGAGGCCGTTTGTACCAATGGGAAGAGGAGGCCCATACAGAGCAGCAAAGGTCCAGATGAGGCAACCTTTCAGGCCAGCTCCTTACCAGACGGCCCAACCTATTGCCTTCTGCAACTATTGTCAGAAACCAGGGCACACTCGACCAAATTGCCGGAGGGCAAATGGGCTGTGCTTGGTGTGTGGATCCAGAGACCATTCCATAGAGGCTTGTCCACACAGGAGAGTGGGGATAACCGGTCAAGCAGTGCCAGCACTTCAAGGACCGAATGGACAGAGGGTACTACCAGGGCCACTTGGGCAGAGGAACCAGGGACCGGTGATGAGGAGAGCTCTACCCCTTCCTCCACGGCATGTTGTTCGCCCAGTCCAGAGAGGAGGCAGGACTGCAGCAGGGCGTGGCAGAGGTCAGGCTTATACTCTGACAGCAGAGGAGGCTGAGGCTTCAGAGGAGGTGATAACAGGTAACATCAGAGTTCATTCAATACCTGTTCTCGCTCTCTTCGATTCAGGAGCATCCCACTGTTATATCTCAGAGCATTTTGTGGCTTTACATTCTATACCTGTTAGGTTATTAGACCACAAATGGGAGATAAGTACAGGGAATGGGGTAGTCATATCTTCTAGAGTTTGTACTGATTGTCCAGTAGAATTATGTGACAAGACTTTGGCCATAGATATGCTCGTACTAGACACCAAAGGGTACGACGTAATCTTAGGCATGACTTGGCTCAGTCAGTACTATGCAGTGATTGACTGTAGGGAGAGGAAGATTAATTTCAGAATTCCCCTTCAACCTGAATTCCAGTTTAGTGGAGAAGTGAAGTCCACTAGGGGAAAGACTCAGATGATTACTTCGGAGGTTCAGAAGCAGAAGGTGCCGGTGTGGGATGAATTCCCAGAGGTGTTTGCTGAGATTTCAGGACTGCCACCGGAGAGGATGATTGAGTTCTCCATTGATACAGTTCCAGGAGCAGCTCCCATATCCAAGGCTCCATACAGGATGGCACCGACGGAGTTAGAGATTTTAAAGAAGCAGCTGCAGGAGTACTCAGACAAGGGATTGATTAGGCCAAGCACTTCACCATGGGGAGCTCCAGTTCTATTGGCCAACAAGAAGGATGGTGGTAAGAGACTTTGTATCGATTATAGGGAATTGAACAAAGTTACCATCAAGAACAAGTATCCTTTACCCAGGATTGATGATCTGTTTGATCAGCTTCATGGAGCCCGTGTATTCTCTAAATTGGATTTACAGTCGGGTTACCATCAGCTGAGGGTGAAGAAGGAGGATATCCCGAAGACGGCATTCAGGACCCGTTATGGCCACTATGAGTTTCTAGTAATGCCTTTCGGAGTTACCAATGCCCCTGCAGTTTTCATGGACTTGATGAACCGAGTGTTCTCGCCCTACTTGGATCAGTTTGTTGTTGTTTTCATAGACGACATCTTGATCTATTCAAAGAACAACAAGGAGCATGCAGAACACTTGAGGATTGTGTTGCAGACTCTCCAGCAGGAGCAGCTTCATGCCAAGAGGAGCAAATGTGATTTCTGGTTGGACAGTATAGCCTTTCTTGGGCACATTGTTTCAGCAGAAGAAATTTCAGTTGATCCTAGCAAAGTCCAGGCAGTGAAGGATTGGCCAGTTCCGAGGACGGTGACTGAGATTAAGAGTTTTCTTGGACTAGCCGGATATTACAGACGCTTTGTCCAGGATTTCTCTAGGATTGCAGCCCCGTTAACCAGGCTCACCAGAAAAGGAGAAAGGTACATATGGACTGAGGAATGTGATGCAGCATTTGAGCAGTTAAAGCAGAGACTCATTTCAGCTCCAATCTTGAGGACTCCCTCAGGAAGAGGAGGGATGGTTATCTACAGTGATGCATCAGGAAAAGGCCTGGGATGTGTGCTTATGCAATATGATCATGTCATAGCATATGCATCTAGGCAACTGAAGACTCATGAGCGGAATTACCCAACTCATGACTTGGAACTAGCAGCTGTGATCTTTGCCTTGAAGATTTGGAGGCATTATCTTCTGGGAGATAAGGTGTTGATATATACAGATCACAAGAGCCTCAAGTATATCTTCTCACAGAAAGAGTTGAACATGAGGCAGAGGCGGTGGCTGGAGCTTATGGCAGACTATGATATTGACTTGCAATATCATCCAGGCAAGGTCAATACAGTTCCAGATGCACTGAGCAGGATGCCAGAGAACAGGGTGCTAGTCCAAATCACTCAGCAGAAGGAGTTGATTCAGGACTTCATCAGATTGGACTTGATGGTAGTTCGAGGAGGTGACAAGGCAGGGCAGCTCATGGCTTTACAGATCCAGTCATCATTGATTGATGAGATCAAGGAAGCTCAGAAGGAGGACCCCAGATTACAGATATTTCGAGCTCAGGTGGAGGCTGGATTGAGGACTGATATCTGTATCCATCCAGATGGTGCTTTGTATTTTGGAAGCAGGCTTTGTGTTCCCCAAGGAGAAGTCAGACAGAAGATTTTGGAGGAAGCACACAGTTCAGCTTATTCCATACACCCGGGGGAACCAAGATGTATCAGGACTTGAAGAAGCATTTTTGGTGGAATGCCATGAAGAGGGAGATAGCTCAGTTTGTAGCTAAGTGCCTGGTGTGCCAGCAGATAAAGATAGAGCATCAGAGATCAGCCGGACTTCTACATCCCTTGCCAATACCCGAATGGAAGTGGGAACACATCACTATGGACTTTGTCACAGCATTACCTCGTAGTCCAAAGGGTAATAATGCTGTGTGGGTAATCATTGATCGCCTCACCAAGTCAGCTCACTTCATACCATTCAGGGTGGGTCAGTCAACAGAGGTTCTGGCAGACAAGTACATGAAGGAGATAGTTCGTCTGCATGGAGTTCCAGTGAGTATTGTTTCGGATAGAGATACCAGATTCAGATCTCATTTCTGGGAGAGTCTCCAAGAGAGTCTGGGAACTCGTCTGAAGTTCAGTACATCTTATCATCCTCAGACAGACGGACAATCAGAGAGGACCATCCAGATTCTCGAAGATATGCTTAGAGCCTGCATGATTGAGTTCAAGGGTTCATGGGAAGATCATCTTCACTTGGCTGAGTTTTCTTATAACAACAGTTATCAGGCAAGTATCAAAATGGCACCCTTTGAAGCATTGTATGGAAGGAAGTGCAGGTCTCCGATTTGTTGGGATGAAGTCGGTGAGAGAAGACTATTGGGGCCAGAGATCCTGATTCAGACTACAGAGAAGGTCAGAGTTATCAGAGATCATCTCAAGGCAGCACAGAGTCGGCAGAAGAGTTGGGCAGATTCACGGAGAAGGCCATTGGAGTTCCAGGCAGGAGATCATGTATTCTTGAGGATATCACCTACCAAGGGAATCATCCGGTTTGGTGTTCGTGGAAAGCTGAGTCCAAGATATATCGGCCCATTCGAGATTTTGGAGCGAGTGGGAGATGTGTCTTACAGATTGGCATTGCCGCCTTCTTTGGACGGAGTGCACAATGTTTTCCACGTATCTCAGTTGAGGAGGTATGTAAAGGATGATAGCCATATTCTGGATCACTCCGAACTAGAGCTACAGCCAGATTTATCATATCAGGAGCAGCCGATGGCCATATTGGATAGAAGTATGAAGACACTGAAGAACAAAGCCATTCCATTAGTATTGGTGTCTTGGAACAGGCATGCACCAGGGGAGGCCACTTGGGAACGAGAGGATGTTATCCGAGAGCGTTATCCTCAACTCTTCACATCTTGATTTGTAAGACTCTTTCCTTCTATGCATTCTACTGTTACTTTCCATCTGATCCTTCTCTATCTGTTGCCTTTCCTGTTACCTTTCACTTTACGAAATTTCGAGGACGAAATTTTTGTAAGGTGGGTGGATTGTAATACCCTGTTTCCGGAATACGTACTTAATGCGTATTCAGCTTTTCGATCGTATTTTTCGATTTACTTTCTGTAATTGACCAATTTCAATTTCAAATATCATTTTCTAAAATATTAGATTTTATGAGAATTTCTGGAATTTTCTAGAATTTAAATGAATTTCTCCAAACCGGTGTCGACCAGTGCCGCTGATCGGTTCCCAAATTTTTATCTTACAAACTGTTTAGAAATTCTAGAAGATTCTTTAGACATTTCTACCTAGAATAATATTTCTTACTTAAATACTTTTTCTGAAGATTTTACGAATTTATGCAAATTCTGCCGGAGTCGGTAGAAGATTTCTTCCAGTATTTTTATTTCACAAACAGTTAGGAATTTCTAGAAAGTCCTTTAGACTTTATTTCTTAGAATCGTATTTCTTATCTATATACTTTTTCTGAGAATTTTATGAATTTATGAAAATTCTTTCGGAGTCGGTAGGTAACTGATTCCGGGATTTTTAGCTTTAAAACTATAAAGTATTTCTTCTAACGGATTTCACTATAGGTCTTCATATATTATTATTGATTTTTGGTGAAAATTACGAGTCGTTCCGAAATACTTAAATTTCGGACGATTTCGGTATTTTCCGAAATGTTTTCCCGCATTCTTGACTTGAACCTAGGAATCCGTGTTTCCGGTATTTTCATTTTCCAAGACCAAGAAAATCTCTTCATTTATCAATTCTTTTCTTTTTTTCCTTTTCCCTATTTTCTTTTCCTTCCTTCACAACCACAAAAATTCCATTTTCCAAATTTCCATTTTCTTCCAAAATTCCATCTCCACACATTCTCACCAACCCCCCTCATTTAATACATCTCTCTCTCTCTTTCTCATGGCCGGCCACCATTGGCCAAGGGAGACACCTCACCCTTCCCCTATTTTGCACAAAACCCCTCTCAATTTCTTTATTTGCATTCCCTTTACAAAAATCAAACCCTATAAAATCCTTTCCCTTACAATTCTTTTCTCTTTTCTTCACTTCACCAAGAATTAGCCTTCACTCTTCCTCCTCCATCTCAAACCCTAATTCCAAAGAACACCTCAAGGCCTTCATCTTCTTCTCAAGCTACCACAACCCTTGGATTTGGATCGCATCTCTCTTCGTCGGAAATATCGCCGAGGATCAAGTTTGTCGGCAACGATCTCTTCGAACTCGTATAGCCCCTTATAACCATTCAAAGTGAGTATATTTACTCACCAAGACTTGTGAATTCCTTTGTATACTTGTGTTGACAATTCATGTTCACTTGAGCCATAAAAATCCTATTTTTAGACCCTCAAACAAAACCCTAGAAATCTGTTCTGTTTGCTGTTTTCCCACGATTAGTCGACTAGACCTAGGGACCAGTCGACTAATCCACTTTAGTTGAAACTTAAACTTTTCTGATTTCACAGTTTTAGTCGACTAGGCCAGATTACCAGTCGACTAGAGACCCCTAGTCGACTACCCATTTCTCCCCAGTCGACTCCTGTTTTCCTGAAATAAAACATCAACTCTCTGTATCTCAGACTTAGTCGACTTAGGTATCCATTAGTCGACTAGTAGTTCCCTGTTAGTCGACTACCCTTACAACCCTAGTCGACTAACTTTCCCTGAAACAGAACCCAACTCTCTGTTTCCCAGTTTTAGTCGACTCATCCAGACTAGTAGTCGACTTAAGACCCCTATTAGTCGACTAACCCTTCCACCTAGTCGACTAATTCTGACTGTTTGACTTGGTTGATTCTATTCTGAATTTGGATCTTATTGTTGATACACGTGTGGCATATTATTCTTGTTCTTGCTTCTTAACTGGTACTACATGACATGTTACTTGATAGACATTATCTCATACTGCTTCATGACTTGTTATTACATATCATAGCTCCATAACTTGTTAAAATGTGAATATCACCACTTATCATGCCATCACTTGAACCAAGCATGATACACTTGACTTTTGCATAAAATGGACCAACTTACACATGGGTCGGGGGAAAACATGCGGATATCGATATGTGTTCGTGTTTACAGTGGCTTTTAGGAATGTTGTGCAACTCATGTTCCGGTCTGACCTGTGGGCCTCCAGGGGACCGAGGGGAGTGCTTGCTCCCTCTATTACTGGTACCATCATGATAAGGGCATACATAAGTCCCTCCTGAATGGCCTAGCGGCTGGCTTCCGTCACCAAGCAACGGAACAATCCTGGACCGTTATCCCGGGCATGTACGGGGTCCACTGTAAACATAGTTCGTCGATACAACCGCTGATTTCCAATAACAACCTTGTTTTACTAGGATATGGATCTATGTGCCCTGGGACGCTGGGTCACATAGTTAGATATCACAGTAAGATAAGTAATAATAATAAGACGTTAACTGTAGATTTATTGTATTAGAACTTTGTCTCTTCATGCTTTTCATACTTGTTAGTTGATATTCCTTATATTGTTCCATCTTACTTATTCATGTATCTTAGCCACTTGGCTATAGTTGTTTATTGTTTATATGTCTTGATTCCTTGGATTTGCATATTCAGATTCTGAGGCTTGGACCGAAGTGGAACCGTCCACAGAGGATCGAGCCTATCTTAGTGAGCAGGCCGACTAGTCCCAGCCCCCCTCGTGCCAGACTTTTCCTTTTGACTCACGGGATCTCCATCCATCACGTGAGCATTTTGATGTATATATTGTATATTATTCTTTTTGGACTCGGTTATGATAAAGACACTTGTAAAGTGTAATAGTTTATCATATCTTGTATAACTTTGTATTAGTCTCTTGTAAGTTGGCATATGAATGTATCACGCTTTGTGTTGTACTCTGATTCTTGTTGTACTTTTATGCTTAGCGTATGTACGTGGAAGCATCTTCTGACCTACGTATATACGTCGCAGTGACGTCCCCGTATCCGTGGAATCGGGGCGTTACATTTTTATCCACCATTTTAAGTATGAATAATCATACTTCCTGAGGCATAATTACCCAACTTCAATAAGTGATTTTATCATCATTTTTATATATATATTTTATAGCATTTTTATGGCATTTTTAGTTTTTGTTACAATGCCAAAACATTGTGTAAGTGTGAAGTGTATAAATCTAAAGCAAAAAATTCAAGATCAGATTATCTTTTCAATCTTACTTTCTTATCCTAAAATTTAAACAAAATCTATTATTTTAACTTGGCTTAAAATTTCATAATTTTAGGTCGTCCTAATTCCTAAATAATCTTAATTTTCTTAAAAAAAATAAATCAAAACTATTTATCTTGTTTCAAAAAGTTTTATAAAAATAGAAAAAGAATTTTTATAATTTTTTTAAAAAACTTAAAAAGAAGTGTAAAAGAAAGAAAATATAAAACTAATTATGTTAGTAAATCCTCCCCCACACTTATCTCATGCATTGTCCTCAATGCATCGTGAATGTATATATACATGAAAAAAATGGAGAGGAAAGGAAGATTACCTCATGGTGGTGGTTCCGGTGGTGGTCTGACTTGGCCAAGTGTTGCTACCCAATCAAGATATCATGAATCTTGCAGAAACCCACTAATGACCTCTCTAATATGATCAAGTAAAAGAATGATTGAATGAATGCTCTTAGTGAAAAAATTATCCCCATCAAATTTTTAATTTTCAAAAATAATTACTGAGTCATTTTCGTCAACATTCTTGTCCAATAATGAAGTGTGATTTTGAAAGATGATTGATTTGGACTCAAATGGAACAGGAGTAAAAATTGATACCGAATCGGAAATTTGACTCAGATCAAGTTGAGAATCAAAAGGAGGAGTCAAAATTGGCTCAAAAATGGGGTCCAAACCAAATAATTGATGTTCACACACTTTCCCCAGCAATGAAGTGTGATCATAGGAGATTGGTGATTCCATTTTGACGGTGTATTGGTACAAGATTCAATGTTGACTCCGGAATAGAGAAAAAAACTGGTAAAGCTACCAGAGTCATTATTGAATCAAAAAGTGAAATGGAATCACTAACATGAGGTTCAAGATGACTTTCAAGCTCAAGTTCAATTTCGAGAAAAGGATAACTTACCAAAATGTCAAGGTGATTTTCAAGATTTTGGGCAAGTTCAAATGGATGTAATGAAATTGAATCTTGATTTTTGTCCACGGAAGGAATGTGAATAGGTGAAATGATCGATTCAAGTTCAGAAATTATGGAAATCAAAATTGGCTCAAGAACGTTACTTAGTTTAGATAACACTATAGGAGTCGATACTTGAAGCTCAGATTCACATTCATTTTCAAGTTCAATTACAGGAAATGAATAACTTGCCAAAGTTCAGGAATTAGATGTTGGTCAAGTTCAGGTTGGTATAATGAAATTGAAGCTGGATTTCCAAAATGATAAGATTCTTGAGTCATAGAACATCTGATGGATATGAGAACTTATTCATATTTTGTATTATTCACTTGGTCTCTTGAACGAATTCCATAATTTTTTCCACAATGATTTTTCTTTGATTGATTCTGAAAAAGAACTATATGAATTTTGAAAATTTTGTGGACATGATGAGGCCATATTGTTTTCAAATTATTTTTGGGCCTCTATCACTTCTTCCAAAGTCCTTTGCAATGATGATTATTCTTCAATATGTGGTTCAAGAAAAGGAGGATATGAAGCAGAATTGGAGAATAAATATTATGAAAATTGTGGACAATGTGGTTGAAAATTTGACTCCGGGGAGTTGAATCTCCATTGACTCTGTGAAGAGTTGAAATTATTTTAAAAATTATAGTCATATGATTGGGGATACGGGTCATATTGAGTCGGATAATCCCAACCCGGCATATATGGTTGGTTCATGTTGTACATAGTTGGGTCAGAGTTATCTGAGTCAAATGAGGTAGGGGTGAAATATGGATTCATATTTGGATTGAAAAAATTGTTGTTATTGAAATCCATATCACAATTTACAAAAAAGAAAACAAAAAACAAAGAACGAAAAAAAGAAAACAAGACTATGCTAGGGTTGACTTAGACCTAGACGACTTCTAACTAGTTAGACTGTCTACGAGAGGTATATTGTCAGAATCTGACCATCAGTTAATCGGCCAGGTAGGGGCAAGATCAGTAGGAGGTATCCGTACCGGAGCAATGGGCCTAATTATGCCAAACCACTATTCTTCGAGGTTTCGCCTCTCAATCCCCAACCTTAGACACCGATTTGATAAGAGTCAACTTCTAACAACTTCCCTCTTAGGTCAATCTCTTAAATGAGTCTGAGATGTCCCTAGGGGCCAACGTCTAGCAATTTTTATTAGGCTTGGGTTGTGTGAGTGGAGATGTGATTTTTGGGCTAAGGGAGGGTAATGACTTCCCCACCTTATGTTGTATTAGATTTTATCCTTAAGTTCAATTCGTGCAAGTGTGCAATATAGATAAGAATGAACACACAAGAGAGTAAATCACCAACGCGTTTGTCCTAACTATATGCTATGCAATATGTACACCTCATTTAAGATCAGAACAACACAAGAACAAAATATAGTATATTGGAATGAAAATTGACACGTGCCTAAATGCAAATGTCTAAACCATTTTAAAGCATTCAATTTCTATATTTTAGTTCTTAATTATTACAATACACAGGTAATATAACAAAAATTAGCAGCAGAGTATAAGAATATACAAGATTTACCCAACCATACAAGAGCAAATGTGAACTTCTGCAATACTAAAACTTTAACCTGCACACCAAAAACAAAGAAGAAAAATTAACAAAAACGTGAAATCAAACCGTTCCCATCCCCGACAACGGCGCCAAAATTTGATCGGGGGAAAACCGCGCACGAAAATTGTATGTTTTGAAATCAAGATTTAAAGTGTGTGTGCTTTGGCTTCCTCGATACTTCCGTTATAGAATAGAGGCTAAAACGAGTCGAATCCACAAGGATGAGTGACGATAAGAGTTTACACGGTATGTGTTTGGGGGAAAATTGAGGATTGAGGAGTAAATTCTTTATTTGATTGTAAAGAAAATTACAGTAGATCAATAATCCTTTCACAAGAGAGGAAAAATATTTAAGCTCAAATCTCCCCTTTGTTTAATGTCGGGTTCTTGATGTGATGATGGAAAGTGAATTTTATTTTCCGTTGACCGAGTGAACGTCAGGATCTCTTGGGAATTCTCTCTTTGGATAGTGGACGAAGTAACACATGTCCTATCCACTAAGAATCTCAAAAAGACTGTAGGCAAAAAACAAACTTGAACTCAGTAAGTTGTTAGAAGAGTTAAACTCTCTTTTTCTTTTCAGCTGGAGATCTTGGTGCTTCTACAGCTTATAATCGAAGTTCTTTTTTACTAAGAATTTTTTGACCCCTCTTCCATAGCAAACTAGGCTATTTATAGAGGTTTCAGGGGGTAAACGTGTCCCTAAAAATACACCATAATGGGGGTTATCTCCCTCATTACGTGGGCAGTAATTGACCCAGTAATGAGGGTAGTTATAACCGAGACATGGGCTTTGGGCCTCGCATTTTGCCATTGAGGTGATGCTTGAGAAACGCGAGCTTCTAATTCTGCGTCAAGTTTCACATGAGACGCGGGCTTTGGACTCTGCGTCTTGGTACTGCAATAACGCTGAGACATGGGTTTCAACCCTCGCGTCTTGGTCCTTGCAGTGATGTTGAGACATGGGTTTCAACCCTCGTGACTTGGTGCTGCGCTGGTGGCGATGATTAGCCTTGCGTTTGGAGTTTGAATTCTGTTTTTTGACGACTTATCTTCAGTAATTTTTAGACAGCCTACAGAACCCTCTCCAAAGTTTTCGATATTCTGCAGTTGACTGAGACGGATTTTGAAATACTTTAGACTCTGGTTGAATTCATACTTCTCATGGTTGGACTGACAATCATTTGAGATACTCTGAGCTTGATCTTATCTAGAGTATGGCCTTTGTGAGTGTACTGTAAAACCTTTTGAAGCCCCCAGAGATAATCGTGGTGAGTGTTCAGATACGCAGTCCAGACCTCCTCAGTGCTCTGAGCTGATTGTTGGTGTACTGTTGGACCAGGAGTGAACAGTCATCTACTCGTGCCAGTGTACTGTTAAACTGATTGCAGAAGTAAAGACTGGATGCAAATCTTGTAAACGCAGGGGTTATGTGGCTTTAGAGACGCAGTCCTCGCTCGGAGTGGGGACACATCTATTAATTTGTTGAAGAAACATGGCCTCTGAAGGGACGAGATCTTTGAAGTGAAGACGCAGCTCTCATTCTATTGACTAGGCGCGACTTTGACCTTGCTGAAGAGGCGCGACCTTTGGAGGAACGTGGTTTTTGTTAAACACGAGTCCCGCGTTTTGTGCACGTTGCCACATATCTGGCAGAGTTGAGGGGACATCTTTCCTTGGACGCGAGAAATTCACGTCGCATTTAAGACGCAAGCCACGCGTCGGGCAGGATTAGGCCTCGAACCATACGCCGCGTATCTCTGCGGATCACTGTGCCTATAAAAGACAACAGTCTTTCAAGAGTCATCATTAAACTCTTTTTCTTCTTTGCTGAGCATTATCTTTAGGGCTAAGAAAAGCTTGAAGCTTTTTTCATTTTCACCATCTCAACACTGATTTCACGGTCAAAATGGCACTGAAGACCAAACCTGCATCCTCGTCCTCGAGCGCTATCGCTTCGGAGATTCAAATGGGTGGTCTTTTCACGCAGGAGGCCCCTATTTCATGTAGTAAAACCATTTGATTTGGTTTTCACCATTAAAGGGGCTTAAAGAGTTCTCTTAACTCTTAAGTCTCTTTTGAATATGAACAGCCAACGCGAGGCTCATGCTCGTGTTTGATTTTTAGACGCGGCTCTTGAATTGGTAGGCAAGATGCGCGTTTGACGACCTCCTTATCTTTACTTCATCAACTTGAGGCCATATCTGTTTGTTGAACGCGGGCCTCGTTGAGCCTTGCGTTTTGAGCTCAATACTCAGAATTTTTCTAAGTATGGGAAGTTCAGACGCAGACTTCCTATGATTCTCGTGTCTTTAAGATCAGGCACAAGTTTTAGTGATTCTCGCATCTGAGTCCGTCACTTAGAAAAATTTCTAAGTTATGAATTTTGAAATGCGGGCTTCATGAAAGCCTCGCATTCTTTAAGTCTGGATGCATGTTTTTCTGATTTTCGCGTCTGGGTTCATTCCCGTATTTGAATTTCAAACACTTAGCCATTTTCTTTTAGATTTCTGACTAAGTATCATCTTCATTGCAGTGCGATATTCTTCCATCCCCTTGTCCAAGAAGTACCACTTGGGCACGTAGGTGACACTGATCTTAATCTGACATTCGTGCTTCAGAAGACTGCTCCTGTGACTACGGGTAAATCAAAGGAGTGAAGGGAGAGGATCATCAAGGCCAGTATGGTGACCCTTCGGGAGATTTTCTCCGATGGACTATTCGAGACGGATTCCCATACTTCGTTACGGAAGCTTGCTTTCCTCTTCGGTGACGCCATTGACGAGGATGATAGGATTCTGCATGACAGAGATTACAAGTGACTCCGTCAGATAGGGGATAGGAGGTTCTATCTTCCCAATATAGAGAGGATGTATTCCTTGTCCTATCTTCTGCACATGTCTGTTCATCGTACGATGGATTGGGATCTTTTTCGATTTGTCTCTAGCGTCTCTCTTGACAGATTAGGTGCCAAAGAAGTATACTCTGCAGGCCGTGGGAAGGATATCTTCAGTTTATTTTTAGGGTTAGTCAGGCCTGAGTATCCGAAGGGAGAAACCCTCAGCTTGGCACTACCTTCATCAATTAGTTTTTGAAAGTTAAGGGTGATTTTCCTGTTGACTTTCATCCGCTTGGGTGGGTCCATTCTACCGACAAATCATGGTGGGGTATGATTGTTATCTAATTTTGCATATTTTACTACATCAATCCCATGCATATTGACAATAAAAATATGATTTTTGATCATCTTCTCTCTATTTTTGCAGGTCCACATCTGAAATGAGAAAAAGCCCAAAATCTCTTTAATTAGCAATAATTAAAAGAGATTAATTCAAAGCCCAAAAGAGAGCCCAAGTTTGAGCCCAGGATCTGGAGAATTCTATGCGCCAGCTCACACTTCTAGAAGGTCCACGTGGCTAACAAACTCATAACAAATTCGTAACTGAAATCTGAGATCCAACGGACCAAGTTTTGCCGCGTTTTCCCAATCCTAGCCGCAGATCTGCGGCAGATCTGGGGCTGTTAAGCCCCAGATTTCTGTCACATGTCCGGGTTCTAGAGACTTCTCTCTGAGGCTATAAATACAGGACCAGGGCTTGCGAAGAGAGAGTGTGGAAGAGAGATTAGAGATTAGAGATTAGATGCTTGTATTTTTGTAGGATTTTTGTAGTGCTCTAGATCTTCTTCCTCCCTAGAAATTCTGCAAAAGAGAGTTGTAAGAGAGAGAAAGCTTGTGTATACCAAGGTGTGACAACTTGTGAAGCAAGGATTGATCCATTCTCTTCTTCTCTACTTGAGCATTTTCTAGTATTACTTGCTTTCTTTAATTCTAGCTTGACTTTACTTGCAATTTAATTCATGCTTTGCTTTTCTTTTCTTATGGCTAGTAGCTAATTTTTCTAACATGAACTAGCTAACCACTAACCTTGCTAACTACTAACTCATGGGTGATTGCTATCTTTAATCTTGCAAGTTGTATGGTCTTCTCTTCTCCGATGGGGTACTTTCATTGCTTGGCAAGTTCTTGTTGTAATTCTCCATATGATTCATGTGTGCCTCATTTAGAGCCTTGTCTTTAGAACAAGTGCCTTGATGAAACATGGAGATGGATCACCAATATGCTATTTGTTGTACAACTTCTTTACTTCCATTAATGAATGTTGTATCTTCTTCCTTAGCATCCCTTGAGTGTAGCTCTTTTGATTCCATTATTGAAAGTCTATCTTGTAGGCCGATGACATCTATGAGACTACAAGACAAGTCCAAGAGTGATCACCCGTCATTCAAGTGGGAAAGTAATTAGACCAACACGCAAGACAAATCTTTGCCGATGAATCAACATGAGGCACGCATTCACCATCACGGAGTTTAGTATATTTTTAGTAAGGTAGTAAGGTTAGCTAGTCATGATTTTCTCATTCTAAGAGTCTTCTCAAAGTTTTCTTTCTTTTAGTGTTAATCCAAAAGCCAATCTTGTTTTGATTTCTTTTCATTTTCCATCATGAACAAATCCACCAATTCGTTTACTTCTTTCTCCAATTCATTTTTATTCTTTTAAGATAAAGAAGAATCTTTGTTTTCTTTCTTCACTACCAACCGTAACGCTTCCATCGCAAGCTCTCCCTGAGAATCGACTCGGTATAGCCCATGCTATAACGGAGATAGGAAAGGGTACATTAATCATTTGGAATACATTTGTGGAGTGATCAAAGCACTAGAGGTTGAATCTAAACCTTATCTCTTTTTATTGAATATATTTTGTGTGCAAATTATACTCCACAATACAATACCTTTCACGTCTTAATCAAATTTTTGGCGTCGTTGCGGGGAGAGCAACGGTTTTTGGTTTAAAGTGAAGAACTAAACGAATCTTCTTCTCTGTTGCAGGTTACAGGTTGAAGAAACAGGAAACTTTGCATTGCAGTGACATATAAGTGGACCTGGGCCTCTGCTCTAGAAAGCAGAGACCAGGATCCCTCAGCTTTGCCGCAGAATCTCGGCCCTGGCCGCAGATTTGCGGCAATCCTGAGTTGACTACTGACCAAATTTCTGCAGGGCTTCTGGTTCTGCAAAATACATCTGCTGCAGTACTTAATTTCCTGTATGCTTTACCTTATATCTGCTAATAATCAACAGTAAAAAATTTGTTGAAAAGTTAAAAATTGATTAGACATTTGCATTCTAGGCACGTGTCTTTTCAATTCCTTTACTTTTACTATTGAAGAGTGCTGGAGGCAAGGTACGTACGCATTGCATATTGACTAGGACTCACTCTTTGTTTGATTTAAAAACGCTTTGAGTGAACCTTGTTTGTTAATATCGTACACTTGCACCAAAACTGAATCTAAGGGCATAACCCATAAACAAGATAAGGTGGGGATTTTATCACCCTTTCCTTAGCCCGAAAACCACCATTCCAGCACTCACTAACCCAAGCCTAATTTAATAAAAAAAGTAGACGTTGGCCCTAGGGACATCTCGGACTCACTTAGGAGATTATCCTAAGGGGGAAAAGTGTTGGAAATTGACTCTTGCAAAATCAGTGTCTAGGAAAGGGATTGAGGGCCGAAAGCCCGAAGGTTGGTGGTTACTTAATTAAGGAACGTCTCTGACGGAAAACCTCCCAACAACCTTGACCTTTCCTGGCTGATTAGCTTGTGGTCAAACTCTACACTAAACCTCCTGTGGACAGTCTAATCAGTTAGGAGTCGTTTAGGTCATAAGTCTACCCTAACTTAGGTTAGAATTTTTTTTCTTGATTGTTTATTTGTTTGTTTCTTTTTGTTTGTGATTTTTTGTGTGATATGGCATTCAACAATTCTTTCCATCCTAATAATAATCCATATTTCACACAGACTCCATTTTATTCGGATAATTCCAACCCGGTGTTTTACAATATGCACCAACCAAATACACCGGGTTGGCCTTATCCGAATCATTCCAACCCATACCCACAATCTAATAACCATAATTTCCATAATAATTTCAACTCGTCACAGAGTCATTGGGGATTCACGTACCCCGAGTCAAATTTTCAAACTCCTTGTCCACCATATTCACCTTGTCCACAGTATTCATTTCTCGATTCCGCTTCATATACTCCTTTTTCTGAACCACCAATTGAAGAAAAATCTGAGTTACTAAGGAGTTTAGAAGCCAATCTTCAGAGGGCTGAGCAAGAACTTCCAAAAACATTGGCCTCTCCAATTCCACAGTATTTTCAAGAGTCTTACTCAGTTCCACCTCTTCATAATGAACAACCATTTGTCATGGAAACAAGTAAAGAACTCTTGTGTGAGTCCAAGCTTCAATCTCCACACATGTGTGGCTCACATTATTCACAAACTTTCCAAAGTCAAGATTCTTATACTCCCATTCTAGAGCAGCCATTTGTAGAAATATCACGTTTAGAAAAGAGTATAAACATCTTGCAAGAGTCTTTGTTACAATATAAAAAAACACGTGCCGAGTCTTTCAATAAGGTGGATGAACAATTGAGTCAATTGGTTAACATCTATAGGAATGAGGAAACTCTATCTTATCAACCTTTGACCAATTCAACTATGCCACACTCTATTGATATGACCCAAGACTCCTATCATTTTGGAAATCATGATTCAATTTTAGCACGACCACCAGAACTTGTCCAAACTTCAGATCCCATTGACATTTTGGCAAGTTTTCCTTTTCCTAAAATTGAACTTGAACATGAATATGATCCTGAACTTCCACTTGATGATTCAATTTTACTTCCTGATTCAATTATGACTCCGGTGTCTTCACCTGATTTCACTCCATTTCCAAGTCAGTATTGGATCCAGTGCCTATCCATTGTGAAATTGAATCACCAATCTCTTATGATGATCATATTGAACTTGACCAATTCCATACTTTTGAAAGTCCCATTGATAAATTGGCATGTTCACATTTTTGTGAAATTGAACTACTGTTGAAGCCTACCAAGTTGAAGCCTATCAAGTTGCAAGATTTTGATGATGGACAAACACTTCTACCTCATGATGATTGCTCTACCTCAATTGAAGACTATTGAAGATTATGGGTGCTTTTGGAAGTTTTGTGTAAACTTAGAAAATATGTGAAAAGCCTTGATCACTTACACAAAAATCCTTCCCAAGTCGACTTACCCTATTGATATAGTCGACTACCCATACTTAGTCGACTTGCCAAAAAACCCTAGTCGACTAGACCATTCCAAACCAAATTTCCTAACTCTCTGTTTGGACCCTGTAATGACAATTAGTCGACTTGACTTATATACCTAGTCGACTAACAGATACCCTAGTCGACTACCCCATTTTCCAAGTCGACTAATATCAGATACAAAATTTTCCCAACTCTCTGTTTCTGTCTGAAATGAAACTTAGTTGACTACCCCTATTTCCCAAGTCGACTAACACATTTTATAGTCGACCAACAGTATTTTTTAGTCGACTAATTCAGTTATCCAGAAACCTGTTCTGCCAACAGACATATACCTAGTCGACTAATTGCTAAACCTAGTCGACTAATAGTTGTAGTTTTGCCTAGTCTAGTCGACTAACTCAGAATCCTAGTCGACTATAGGCAGTTTCTGATTGTTGGACAGTTTCTCTTATCTGATCCATTTGACAACGTTTTCCAACGTTTAAATTGTCTGAATTGGTCCTATAACTACCCTAACTGACCCTAGTCTTCAGCTATAAATAGGGAAGTTATTCCAAAGGCCAATTACCAATTCTTTCCATCAGTTTTTCCAAAGAAAAATTCCAGAATTCCTAAAAACTGATTTCCAACTTCTGTTCTTCACCAAAAGCCATTCCATTAGTGAAGTGCTCTGAAGTTCATCTTTCCTATACTACCTTGTCCACATACACATTCAGTATCAAGGCTATAGGAAATCATTGTATTCATTCAAAGAAGATTTTGTACAAGGCGTCTTCTTGGGAGTAGAAGAAAGTTGTACAAGGCGTGTTCTCTTTGGTGTAAAGAGGAGTTGTGCACATTTGGCAAAGGGCGTTTGTCAAGTGGTGTACAAGGCATTGGTTGTGGGTGTACACAAGTAAAGAAAGGAAAATCTCAAGCATTTTGCTTGGGGACTGGATGTAGGTCACAAGGACCGAACCAGGATAACTCTCGTGTGTTTGCGTTTGTATTTTCTGTGTTTATCTTGTGATTATTTTAATTCCTGCAAGTAGTTTGTTTAAATTTTTATAAACACTATTCACCCCCCCTCTAGTGTTTGTGTTGCTTTGATTATAGATCCTACATTTGGTATCAGAGCAGGTTCAAGGCAACAACCATACAAAGATGGCAACGGAGTTCCCATCATCCCAATTCAAAGAAGGGCATTCTACACAACGTCCACCGCTATTTGATGGAACCAACTACAACTATTGGAAGTGTAGAATGAAGATCTACTTGCAGTCGCTCAACTACGATCTTTGGAACATTGTAGAAGCATCATACACCAAGCCAACATCCAACTACAACGCTTGGAGTGAAGATCAAAAGAAGAATGCAAATCTTGATGCCAAGGCGATGAACGCTCTATTTTGTGCTTTAACCAAAGAAGAGTTCAACCGTGTGTCTACATCCACTTCTGCACATCAAATATGGCATACTCTTCAGGTAACTCACGAAGGCACAAATAAAGTTAAGGAATCTAAAATATCTGTTCTTGTCCACAGATTTGAGTTATTCAAAATGAAGGAGAATGAAACCATATCTGAAATGGTTACAAGATTCACCGACATCACCAATTCATTAGCATCCCTTGGAAAGGACTACACTCAAATTGAAAGAGTTCGAAAGATCCTTCGTGCACTCACACCAGAATGGGAGAAGAAGACAACCGCCATTGAAAAGGCGAATGATCTCTCAACTATGACATTAGAAAGCCTAATTGGTAATCTAATGGCATATGAAGTGCAGATAGAAGAAAGAAAGAAGGACGAACAACAACACCAATCCAAGAAGAAAGTACTTGCCTTCCATACAACTTCAGATACAGACAATTCAGATGAAGATGAAGAAGAAATGGCCATGCTTTCAAGAAAGTTCAAAATGTTCTTAAAACAAGGTAAGTTTAAAAAGAATAAAGATACTAACAATATTCCTACTTGTTTTAAGTGTAACAAATCAGGCCACATAAAGAAGGATTGCCCATTGATGAAATCAAAAGGACACTTCAAGAACTTCAATAAGTTCAACAAGAAGAAGAAAGCCTTCCAAGCAACATGGGATGATAGCGACTCATCTTCCTCTGACGAAGAAGAAGCAACGGAAACCGCCAATATCTGCTTCATGGCCTAAGAAGACGAGGTACAAGATTATGATGAGTTATTAAAAGCTTTTAATGAATTGTTTAATAATTTCAAAAATGAAAAGATTAAAAATAAAGTCTTAATAAAGGAAAATGAAAGACTTATTCATGAAAATGCATGTTTTGTTTCTCAAACATCTTCTCTAAGTTCTCAAAATGAAGATTTTGAAAAAGTTATTGCATCTTTAAAAAAGGATAATGAAATTTTCTTAAAAGAAAATTCTTTACTTAAAAAGGAAACTATTTCTTTAAATTCTAGAATCTCTATTTTAGATAAAGACATGATTGTTTTCAAAATTAAGTATGAAGATCTTTTGAAAAATGTAACAAAGTTTAATAAAGGAAAAGAGAATTTAAATGTTTTATTATCTTCTCAAAAGATGTCTAACAATCATTTTGGTCTTGGTTTTTCAAAAGATAAGATTTATAAACCTACTCATGTTGGTATTGGATTTTCAAAAACTAATTTTGTAAAATCTACACATCTTCATAATAATAATTCTTTTGTGAAAAGAAATATTATTTTAAAAAGAATTAGATGCAAATATATATGGGTTCCTAAGAATCTTAATAATGTTGATAAAAATGTTTATATTGCATCTTATATACATGATGTGTGTAATTCTGAGAATTATGTTTATACTAACAAGTGGAAACCTAATTCCAATTGGATTTGGGTTCCTAAAGGCTAATCTTTTTCGGACCCTATCATGATGGGTACCATACAAATTTGTTTATCTTATAGGTACCTTATAAAGAAAAGTGGATACTTGATAGTGGGTGTTCCAAACACATGACCGGACATATGCAACTACTATCTTCCGTTCAAATCAAAAAGGGAGGTACAGTGATATTTGGAGACAATAACTAAGGAAAAGTTATTGGTACCGGTATAGTTGGTAACATTTCAAAACCCCTTATTGAAAATGTTCTTTTGGTAAGAGGTTTAAAACACAATCTATTAAGTATTAGTCAATTATGTGATAAGGGTTATAAAATTGTTTTGAAAAAGATGTTTGTCTTATTTATGATACTAATATGAAAGATATTTTATTTAAAGGTTTTCGAAATAATAACATTTATGAGTTATCAATAACATGCATGTCATCTAATGATAATTTATGTCTACTTGCTTCTAATAATGATTATTTTTTATGGCATTAAAGATTTGGTCATTTGAATATGAAAACTATTTCTAAGATTTCTAAATTTGATTTAGTTAAAGGTCTTCCAAAAATTGCTTTTAAAAAGGATTATTTTTGTGATTCTTGTCAATTAGGAAAACAAGTTAAATCATCTTTTAAATCAAAGGATTTAGTTTCTACAAATAGACCTTTAGAATTATTGCATTTGGATTTATTTGGACCTACTCGTGTTTCTTCATTAAACAAGAGTTGATATGTTTTTGTCATTGTTAATGATTATTCACGTTTTTCATGGGTAATTTTTCTTAAAAATAAAAATGATACTTTTGATGAATTGTAAGTTTTTGTAAAAGAATTCAAAATCAAAAGTCTCTAAACATAGTCACTATTCGAAGTGATCATGGAGGAGAATTTGAGAATGAATCTTTTTCAAATTTCTGTGATAAGTATGGTATTACACATAATTTTGCATTTCCTAGAGCATCTCCTCAAAATGGTGTTGTAGAGAGAAAGAATAGGACTTTGCAAGAATGCGCTAGAACTATGCTTATGGACAGTAACTTACCAAAATATTTTTGGGCAGAAGCTATTGCTACTGCTTGTTATGTTTTAAATCGTGTGCTTATTCGACCTTTTTTAAATAAAACATCTTATGAATTGTTTCATAATAGGATTCCAAAAGTTTCTTACTTTAAGATATTTGGATGTAAATGCTTTATCTTAAATACAAAAGATGCTTTAGATAAATTTGATGCTAGATCCAATGAAGGTATTTTTGTTGGATACTCTACTCATAGTAAAGCATATAGAATAGTTAATAAGAAAACATTTACTATTGAAGAATCATTACATGTTAAATTTGATGAATCCATGACTAAACCTATTTCTAATACTTCTCCACATGATGATGATCATATCATAGATACTCCTAATGATAATATTGTTATATCTTCTGTTGATACTAACATTTCTAAGGATGATGAAATTCCTACCGAGTTACCGAAAGCATATGTTGAAGTAAGGAATCATCCACAAGATTTGGTGATTGGAGATATAAATCAAGGTGTTCAGACGAGATCCAAGTTGAACTACATGACACAAATTGCCTTCATTTCACTCATTGAACCGAAGAATATCAACGAAGCATGTGCGGATGATTTTTGGACAATTGCCATGCAGGAAGAGTTGAACCAATTTGTAAGAAATGATGTTTGGGATCTTGTACAACGTCCTACTGATCATCCAGTCATCGGTACCAGATGGGTCTTTAAGAACAAACTCGATGAATCAGGTGAAGTCATTAAGAACAAAGCAAGGTTAGTAGCACAAGGATACAATTAAGAAGAAGGTATTGATTTTGATGAAACTTATGCACCAGTAGCTAGGCTTGAATCTATTCGTATTTTACTTGCTTTTTCTTGTTTTATGAATTTCAAATTATATCAAATGGATGTTAAAAGTGCCTTTTTAAACGGATTTATTAAAGAAACTGTTTATGTTGAACAACCTCCAGGTTTTGAACATGAAAAATTTCCAAACCATGTTTTTAAACTTAAGAAAGCTTTATATGGTTTAAAGCAAGCACCCCGTGCTTGGTATGATAGATTAAAAAGTTTTCTTTTAAATTCTGATTTTAAGATGGGAAGAGCAGATACAACTCTCTTTATTAAACATGTTGATAAAGATATCTTAATCATTCAGATTTATGTTGATGACATTTTATTTGGATCTACTAACGATAATCTTTGTCAAGAATTTTCTAAGACCATGCAGAGTGAATTTGAGATGAGCCACATGGGCGAACTTACTTACTTTCTCGGTCTGCAAATAAAGCAAATGAAGGATGGAATCTTCATTTCCCAGTGCAAGTATGTAAAGGAACTTCTAAAAAGATTTGGCATGGAAAATTCTGGTCATAAGAATACTCCAATGAGTACGACGACATTTTTAGACAAAGATGAAAATGGTAAGAATGTTGATCAGAAACTCTATAGAGGTATGATTGGTTCTTTACTATACATTACTTCAAGTAGACCTGATATAATGTTCAGTGTATGCTTATGTGCTAGATATCAGTCAAATCCTAAGGAATCACATCTTAAAGCAGTGAAAAGGATTTTTAGATATTTAAATAACACAATCAATTATGGTTTATTTTATCCAAAATCATGCACATTTGATTTACTATCGTATAGTGATGCTGATTTTGCTGGATGTAAATCTGATCGGAAAAGTACTAGTGGTACTTGTCACTTTTGGGACATTCACTAGTATCATGGTTCAGTAAAAAACAAAATTCTGTATCATTATCAACAACCGAGGCAGAATATATTGCTGCTAGTGTTGCATGTGCACAAATTATATGGATGAAATAAACCCTACTTGATTATGGCATGACTATCACAAACTCACCTATTATGTGTGATAATACCAGTGCTATTAATTTATCTAAAAATCCTGTTCATCATTCACGTACCAAACATATTGATATTAGACATCATTTTTTACGTGATCATGCTTTAAAAGGTGACATTTCTTTATCTTTTATATCAACTGATAATCAAATTGCTGATATATTCACAAAACCTCTGAAAGAAGATACTTTTATAAAATTTAGAAGAGATTTGGGTATTTGCAATTTTTCCGATTTTTAAACATTTTTTAAGATTTTTTTAAAGGCATTTTTTACTTTTTTAGTCGACTTACTATTTGTTATTAGTCGACTTATAGAGGACTTAGTCGACTTACAGTAAACCCAGTCGACTCCTGTACACCAACAGAAACTTGACTTTCTGATTTTTCAGAAATTAGTCGACTATAGTAATTGTCTAGTCGACTAGTCCATTTATTAGTCGACTAATACTAACCTGCAAGTCGACTAATACTGTGAAATTTTGTCATATTCTGTGTTCTGTTTTTTCGGATTTAAGTTTCGAACCCGACCCGTTTTTCTTTAATTGTGGATCCATTATCTCTCTCTTTTAATCCTCACCCTTGATATCATTCTAGGTTTGATCCCAACCCTTAACTCTAACCTATCCCTCAACAACACCCTAAAATTTTCCCCAATTCTTTTCTCCCAGCCGATGCCTCCAGTCGACTTCAAGCGAATTTGAAGCACCAGCAACCGCAGACTGCAGCAGTGATCTCCATCTCTTCCTCTTCCAATTTCTTGGTAAAATCCTTCAAATCCCTTCCATTTCTTTTCAGTTCTTGTCTTCTATTCCATTAATTTCCATTCTCAACATGTCTAAATCCAAGAAAACTAAGTTTACTCCCTCATCATCAACTTCCCAAGTTGATTTTAAGAAATTTCTTAAAAATCCAGCCCTAGAGGAAGATTACATTAGATTGTCCTCTTTAGACATCATTCCAGGAAGATTTGTCAAGTATGAAGATTTTTCCCACTATGATATAGTCTCCTATTTGAGAAATTGTGGACTGTTTAATATGTTTTCTACTGACTTTAAGCAAGCATATTATCCAATCCTAATTTATCTGTTTTATACCAACTTAACCTTTGAAGATAATGAGGACGATGTCCATATTTATTCCTTGGTTAAAGGTATAAATCTTAAGCTTTCCCCTAAATCAATTGGCCGTATCCTGTCAATTCCATTTCACGGCCTCTTACTTGATGAAATCATTATGGATGATGAGGAAGTATTAAGCAATATCTTTCTACCGGGCCAAAGGTTACCTATGACCAACACCAAACTGAAACCTATTCCACGTCTCATAGGTCGAATTCTATCTTACAATATCTGTCCCAAAACTGGTAGTTACAATTACTATTCCAGAGAATTATCCGCTTGTGTCTATGCTATTATGGCTGGACTCGAGGTTAATTGGGCCAAGATTATCTTTGATGCTATGGTTAAGTATCATTCATCCTTCCTTCCTTTTGGAGCCTTTTTGACACCTATTTTTCGGAAATATCATGTTGATCTTGCCTCCGAAACTAGTGTCATTAAGATCTTTGAATTGTTTGATAGTGCCGCCATACACCGAATGAAACTGACTGATACTCCTCCACAACATCCCTCTTCTCCTCCACATAGTCCCACTCAACATCCATCTTCCTCTACACACACTCCTGTCAATGATCCACCTCCAACACAACCATCTCAATCTTATACTGATGCTTTCTACAATTCCCTGTCTGTTGAGCTTGCCTCTATTCATGTCCAACAACAAGTTCTTCAAGACACTCAGACACAAATGCTTCAGAATCAGTCTTTATTGATGACTAGGTTGAGAATATGCAACTTCAGATGGATTCCTTTGCATCCACTCAAACTGAAATTCTGAACCTTCTCAATTCATATTTTCCGCCACCTCCTCCTCCCGGATCCGAGCCTTGAAGACTATGGCGTTGGCGTTTCTTTATGTTTTTTGCTTTTACAACTCTTATGTATGTTTTCTGCTTTTTGTTAATGACAAAGGGGGAGAACTTTGTGTTATGTTAAAACTCTGTGTTACTTTGTTAAAACTCTGTGTTCTGTTATGAAAATGATAATCACTTTTGTGTTATATCTGTTTCATATGCTATGTGTATCTGTGTGTTCCTGCCTGTTACATACATATTCTGAAAATTCTGCATGTATTGCAACTTTGTGACATAGTCAAAGAACATTGACATATATGTTATGGATACTGACATATGGCAATGCAGGTGCAACTTAAAACTTTCTGCAGGGGCAATATATTTGTTATAACCTAGTTACTGTAGGGGAGTTTTGTTGCAGGGGGAGCTATCATAAACATAAGTTGTCATCATCAAAAAGGGGGAGAATGTTGAAGCCTACCAAGTTGAAGCCTATCAAGTTGCAAGATTTTGATGATGGACAAACACTTCTACCTCATGATGATTGCTCTACCTCAATTGAAGACTATTGAAGATTATGGGTGCTTTTGGAAGTTTTGTGTAAACTTAGAAAATATGTGAAAAGCCTTGATCACTTACACAAAAATCCTTCCCAAGTCGACTTACTCTATTGATATAGTCGACTACCCATACTTAGTCGACTTGCCAAAAACCCCTAGTCGACTAGACCATTCCAAACCAAATTTTCTAACTCTCTGTTTGGACCCTGTAATGACAATTAGTCGACTTGACTTATATACCTAGTCGACTAACAGATACCCTAGTCGACTACCCCATTTCCAAGTCGACTAATATCAGATACAAAATTTTCCCAACTCTCTGTTTCTGTCTGAAATGAAACTTAGTCGACTACCCCTATTTCCCAAGTCGATTAACACATTTTATAGTCGACCAACAATATTTTTTAGTCGACTAATTCAGTTATCCAGAAACCTGTTCTGCCAACAGACATATACCTAGTCGACTAAGTGCTAAACCTAGTCGACTAATAGTTGTAGTTTTGCCTAGTCTAGTCGACTAACTCAGAATCCTAGTCGACTATAGGCAGTTTCTGATTGTTGGACAGTTTCTCTTATCTGATCCATTTGACAACGTTTTCCAACGTTTAAATTGTCTGAATTGGTCTTATAACTACCCTAACTGACCCTAGTCTTCAGCTATAAATAGGGAAGTTATTCCAAAGGCCAATTACCAATTCTTTCCATCAGTTTTTCTAAAGAAAAATTCCAGAATTCCTAAAAACTGATTTTCAACTTCTGTTCTTCACCAAAAGCCATTCCATTAGTGAAGTGCTCTGAAGTTCATCTTTCCTATACTACCTTGTCCACATACACATTCAGTATCAAGGCTATAGGAAATCATTGTATTCATTCAAAGAAGATTTTGTACAAGGCGTCTTCTTGGGAGTAGAAGAAAGTTGTACAAGGCGTGTTCTCTTTGGTGTAAAGAGGAGTTGTGCACATTTGGCAAAGGGCGTTTGTCAAGTGGTGTACAAGGCATTGGTTGTGGGTGTACACAAGTAAAGAAAGGAAAATCTCAAGCATTTTACTTGGGGACTGGATGTAGGTCACAAGGACCGAACCAGGATAACTCTCGTGTGTTTGCGTTTGTATTTTCTGTGTTTATCTTGTGATTATTTTAATTCCTGCAAGTAGTTTGTTTAAATTTTTATAAACACTATTCACCCCCCTCTAGTGTTTGTGTTGCTTTGATTATAGATCCTACAACTACATGAGGAATGTGATCTCGAACCCAACTTAGTGATTCAATTCTTTTCCTGATTCAATAATGATTGGGGTATCTTTACCTGACTTCAATCTTTTCCCGGAGTCGACATTGGATCCTGTCCCAATTCATAATGAAGTTGAATCACCCATCTTTGAGGATCATATTAAACTTGACCAATTCTACACTTCTGAAGATACTATTGACAAATTGGCAAGTTCTCCATTCTTGGTATTGAACTACATGAGAAATGTGACCTAGATTCTCACTATCTCTTTACTTCTGAAACTGATTGTACAATTCTGACGGAAAACGTTGACCTTAGTTTTGAAGAATTGTATGGCGATGAGCTTGAATTCCTTAATATTGAAAGTAAAGAGATATCACCCATATTAGGTCACATTCCATTGTTGGACAATACATGTGGACTTGAGCTTCATTTTCTTGACTTGGACCTAATTCCTCCTGAAATCATTTCGACTCCTGAACCATCACTTGACTTAAGTCACTTTCCTGAGTCGGTATTAGATCCTGTCCTTCCTGAGTCCAAGTCAACAGTTCTATCATTTCATACACCACTTTGGGACAAGGTAGTTGACAAATTTGATTCTGAAATTAATTATGGAAAATGAAAATTAGATGGGGTCCATTACTTAATAAAGATCCTTCATGGTTTTATCTTTTTAGTGGGTTATATTCACGATATTTCTGGTGGGTTCCTCCAAACCCAAAGTAAAGTTGATTGGGCCATGTTTCGTGGACCAATCAGACCACCACCGGAACACCACTTGAGGTAATTTTTTCTCCCTCTCTATTTTGTTTCATGCATACATATATCATGATGCATTGAGGACAATGCATGAAATAAGTGTGGGGAGGGTTTACTAACTTAGAGTTTTTAGATCTTCTTTCTTTTACACTTCTTTTAGAAAATAAAAAAATTAATAATAAAAAAAAATAAAAACTTTTTGAAATAAGAGACAAAGTTTTGATCTATTTTTAAGAAGATTAAGATGTATCTTAGAAATTAAGAAAGCCTTAATTATGACATTAAACCTAGTTGAAATAATAGATCTTGTTTAAAATTATAGGCTAAGTAAGTAAAATTGGTGAGATATTTTTATCTTAAATTTTTACCTTAGATAAATATGCACTTTACACTTACACATTTCTTGGGATGGAGACAAAGACCAAAAATGCCATAAAAATAAAAAAAAAAGAAAGAAAATAAAGATATAATAAAACATCACCTATTAAGCTGGATAAATGTGCCTCAAGAAGCATGATTATTCACGCCTAACGGTGGTAAAGGAAATAAATAATTCTCTTTAGTTTTGTGGCCTTTTTTACTCGAGACCTTAACCCGAGGGATGTTTTCTCATCTGGTGCCCTAAGACCGTCTGGTTTGGGAGTCATCGGTTAAAGGCTCGCTACAAGGGTAAACTAGAAAGCCTAATCTAAGGAAGAAAAAAAACAGAAAAATATATATATAAAATAAATAAATGGCTTGATGGTTGGAGTTGAAATCCCAGAAATTTTCACTGAGCACGGTGTGCATATTATCTAGGTTTTATGAAAGATAAAGTATTCAATCCAATTTTGAATTCTTACCTTAATGAAGACAAGATCTTGCATAGAGACTAAGTTTAAGAAAGAATGATTATAGGTGGACTTATGACCTAAGATCACTTATATTTTTGCAAAAATAGTTCGAAAACATGTCTCTCTTTCAAAATGCATTTTCAAAACACTAACATTTGTCTTCTTTCTTTATGGATTTTGTGGGTGTAATCCGCTGAAAACCCTCAGGAGACAACACTCCTCCTCTAGGGTAACCTAGAGGTTTAACGGCTTGTTGCACGCGCTCAGTGCAATCGTGTCACCTGCGAAAGTGGTGTAATAAATTGGTAGTATAGTTTTTCTTTTCTTTGTTTTGCTCGGGACGAGCAAAAGAATAAGTGTGGGGGTGTGATTGTTATCTAATTTTGCATATTTTACTACATCAATCCCATGCATATTGACAATAAAAATATGATTTTTGATCATCTTCTCTCTATTTTGCAGGTCCACATCTGAAATGAGAAAAAGCCCAAAATCTCTTTAATTAGCAATAATTAAAAGAGATTAATTCAAAGCCCAAAAGAGAGCCCAAGTTTGAGCCCAGGATCTGGAGAATTCTATGCGCCAGCTCACACTTCTAGAAGGTCCACGTGGCTAAAAAACTCATAACAAATTCGTAACAGAAATCTGAGATCCAACGGACCAAGTTTTGCCGCGTTTTCCCAATCCTAGCCGCAGATCTGCGGCAGATCTGGGGCTGTT
>JAVJIF010029634.1:0-71750 GCA_038442645.1 Agave tequilana | reverse complement strand
TGTTGGCCCAAAGGCCTTCCACCCTAGTTTTGATGATGATTAACTCATGTAGTTATGTTTACTAATAATCTTGTGTTGTTTAAGTTTCAAATCATTAACCAAGATATTAGTTGGTGATTAGCTTCAACAAGGTGTTTAGAAGCTTTTCATGATGATTCCAGGGCCAAAGCTTCAAGATCACACATTGCCTAGCCCATGGATGGAGTTTTGGAGCAAGTCTTCTTGATGACACAAAGACTTAGGTATCCATAGTTTAGTTAGTGTGTTTAGATCCAATTTGTAAAGCTTAGTATAGTTGATATGCTCAAGTGCACAAACACACACGTTTTCATGATTTGAATTTTGGTTTTCATGAATAGTTTGATCAAAATAAGTTTACTTTATTTCTATGTATATTAGATATGTTCTAGATATACATACATGCGTATATGACTTATACAAACTTAGTTTGACATACCTATTCATATAGTTTTTGTTTTGGTATAAAACATATTTTTGTAATTAAAAACAAAAACTATGATATATTTGTTGAATGTATATTAGACCTATGTCCATATGCATCATGCTTAATAATGTTCAAATATCATGTTTTTGTATTTCTATAAGTTTTTTAGGAAAATCAGATTTCCTATTGAAAAATCAAGTTTGATAAAAATACAAGTGTTGTTTTGATAAAATTTGCAAGACTCAAAAATGAATTGAATATGTGATACATGTCTTGAAACTTTTATCACTTGTTTGAGTTTTGATAAAAATATTTTTGGTGATTTTTAGAAGTATTAAAAGATTTTTATAAAATATTTTTCCCAAGTTTTCTGACCCAGTTTTCAGTTCCAGACTCAACCAGTCGACTAAGCCAGGTTATTAGTCGACTTGGCTGATGTCCGGTCGACCAGGCCGGTCGACCGGACGTGCACAGATCTGTGCACGTTTGGAGTCACTGGGACGGTCGACCGAGCCGGTCGACCGGGTCTGAGAGCTCTGCTCTCGGGTTGTTTGGGTCGACCGTTCCGTCGACCGGGATGAGAGCTCTGCTCTCTGTTTGTCTGGGTCGACCGGGCCGGTCGACCGCAGTTGCCCAACGGTCATATTTCTGACCGTTGGCGGTCGACCGGGTCGGTCGACCGGCAGCCTGTCAGGCTGCCAGCTCAGCCTAACGGCTAGTTTTCTGATGGGCCTATATAAACCCCATCTCTTTGGGGATTTTGGCCAAGGTTTTCAAGAAGAAAAATTTCAGTGTTTCTCTAGTGTGTAAATAAGTTTTCAAAATAGTTTTTGTGCTAAAAAGATTTCATCTTTATTGTTTTTGGGTTTTTGGAAAATCAAAGAAAACTAGGGTTTTGGGATATTGATTTGATCTTTAATTTCTATCATATACAAGAGATTTCCCAAGTAGTTTTTCTTTGTTGCTTGTTTCCAAAAACACCTAGTTTCCACACTTGAGCTATATCTTCTATCCTAAACTATTAGGATCTTTGTTTGTGAAAAGAGAAAAGAAAAGAGAGAGTTTTGAGGTTGTTGTTGTAACCTCTAAGTTGTACACCCTTATTCTTGTTGTATCCCTCTTCGGTAGAGGTGATCGGGTGATTTGGTTTGTATCCCTCAAGTGTGAGGTGATTGAGATTGGTTAGCCTCTTCGGTAGAGGTATTGGTTGTTGTTGTTGTTGTATTTGGCTACGGGCCTACCCTCGGTTGTGAGGTGGTTGTTTGAGAGAGGAGTTAGGTACTCCATTGTTGTAAAAATCTTCTCGGTGAAGGTTCCCTCGGTGGGAGTCCTCGATGGACGGTATAGTGGATTGGAAATCCTACACGGTGGTGTAGGCGGGGATGTAGAGCAAGGGTGCTCGAACCTCGAAACATATCTTTGTGTTTGCGTTTGATCCACTTGTCTCTAAACTCTCTCTCTTTACATTTGTGCAATTCATCTTGTCATATCATATTTATTTGCTTGTGTTGTGCCTTGCATAATCCATATTGCTATATCCTTGATTGCTTGGCTTGATTATGTGTGCATATTGCTTGGATTGCTTGTGTGTGTGTGTGCTCAACTTATACTCATCCAACAAGAGCTTCACATAGCACCTCAACCCATTTCAAGGGGAATCAAGGGGAGTTAGTCCAGAGCCTCGAAAGGGGAATTCGGCTACACTTGTTGTATTGTATTAGGTTGTGCATAATTTGCATTAGCTTCCGCATTTAGCGCACTTAGTTTTGCATTAAGTTATAGATTAGCACTAACACCTATTCACCCCCCCTCTAGGTGTTTTTCAATTGGTATCAGAGCTAGTGCTCCTGATACTTAGGCTTAACATCCTAGGAGTGAGATCCATTTGCTTCCTAATTTATTGTTTGCATTTGCTTGTTTGCACACATATAGTTTACCATGGCCTTCATGACCCCACCTATGTATGACCCTTCCAACATTTATGTTTGGAAGATTAGGATGACCGTTAATTTACAACCCTAGATCATAAAGTTTATCTTGCTATTACCAGGAATCCTTCCTTAGTGATCGCAATCATATAGGGGCCAATGCACAAGCCCTAGTGGCCATTAGAAGCACTTTGTCTAAAGAATATCTTATGAGTGTTCCTAACCTTGATTCCGCTTTTGCAGTGTGGAACAAGTTAACAACAACCACCACCACCTCGGAGCTTCAAGTGCAAATTCAAGAAGAGGAATCTAGTGGAGAATCCGAACCACAACAATGCTATATGGTCCAAGGGAATGACTCCCTTGAGGTACACTCGAAAACTCAACTAGATAGTAATGATTGTGCTAGTTCTTCAAATGATTATGTTGATTCCCATGCTTTGAATGAAGAACTATCCATAGTTTGTGAAAATTAATAGAAAACTATAAAATTTTGAAAAGAAGAGTCTAAGCATTAATAATGAAAATAAAAATTTGATTGCTAGACTTGATGTTGTTTTGCAAGAGAAAGAGGAGATTGCTAATGAGAGGGATTCATTAAAATCTCAACTTGATCTTGCACTTAAAGAAAATGAGTTTTTGAAAAATAAAATGATTGCCATGTTCTTTTGAAGAAAAATGATAACTTGTCTTCAAAAGTTGATTTTATTTTAAAAGAGAATGTTGATTTGAAAAATAAAATTATTTTCATTTCAAATGATTTAGATGTGTGTTTAAAGAAAAATGTTGTTTTGAAAAATAAGATTGATGAACATGTTTGCCATGCTAGTGTAGCTTCTTCATCTAGTCTACCTAATGCATGTACCTCTTCTCTAGGATTAATGATGATATTTGTATGTTAAAGAAGAGAGTAGATTGTTTGGGCTCCACTATGAGCCAATGTGCCATGAACCACACTCGCTTGGAAACCTTGGTTCGTAAGAAATAAGTTCCAACTTTTATGCATGCACACCCTTCACGGCATACACGTTCTCCTCACGGACACCATCACACGTATGCTCATGTGTACACTTGTACACATTGTGGACGTAAGGGCCACCTTGCTAAATTTTGCTATGATAGATTACATACTCCTAATTTAGCAAAGAAGTTTGTTTGGGTTAGAGAAGGTACTAACCCCATGGACCCAATAAGATATGGGTACCAAAGACCACCCCTAGAGTTTTTGATGTAGGTGTGGGCTCTCACATGACGTGAGAGTAGCGGCACCTTGGAGTGGATGCGTTCCGAGCTTCAAGGAAATCAATTGGATGCATCACTTTCAAGGAAAGATTTGGTGGAGATGACCACCATGTTTTAGAGACAAGGAAAGTTGCCTTCTAGGTTTTGGTAACAATTCTTAACTCCTTATTATTGTTTACATGCTTCATATTGATGTTTTATAGCATGTTTTCATTGTCTATGGATTAGTGTGTAAATGTCATATTTATTAGATCCTTGACATACATGTATAGTATTTGAGACACACATGCTTGCATGAACCCATACTTAGTGTTCTCACTTTTGTTTAAGCTATAATGTACATCATGAATCTAATGCATGTGAATTTACATAGTAATCATGTTTTAGTTTTATCATGATGATTTTTTTTTTGGTTTTGATGCTTCATGTGTAGATTACATGTTTAGATATTAGTTTTCATTAAGACTAGTTATATACTTGTGCATATAGTGGGCCATAAATAAATCTATATATGTTTGAGTTGAATGCTTATTTGAGCCCATTAGATGTGCTAGTATAGTCTAGTTTTGATGATTCATACATTTCAAACTTGTATTCCATTTTTGATTTGTTTTATGTGTATAAGTTTTCAATTCATGTATATGTGTATTTTGCCAAACTTTAAGATATACATGTATACCCCTTGAGTCATTTGCCTTTCATGCAAATCTATATATGGACTCAATTGTGTTTAGGGATATGTATGTATACTTATTGTGTTGACAATTCATACATATACCATGAAATGAAATTATTTTGGTAAAGATTTCTTAAATTTTGTGTTTAATTGTTTAACTTCATGTATATGTCTATCTTGTCCAAACTATTAGATATACATGTTTATCCTTTTTGAGCCACGTGCCTTAATGCATACATTTTGTGGACTCGTTGTGTTTTAGATATGTATGTATACTTTAGTTTGTATTAGACATACATATGCCTTGAAGATTAAATAGTTTAGATGATTTTCATATTTTCATGATTTTCATGTTTTCATGTTTAAAGGAATAATTGGGCTTAATTGGAAATTTCATAATGCCATGTCACACATTACTTGTACACTCATCTCTTTTGAAAATTTTATGGACTTCATGGATATTAGAGTGTTTTAAGTGCTATGTGATTTACATGTGTTTTATGAAAATTATTTTTAGTAAATCCTTGCTTGAAGGATTTCGTACTAGTTAACAAGTTTTTCATTTTAACTAGTTACGATATTCTCCATTATGGTAGAGATTTTCAAACTAAGCTTATTTTCAAATCTATTTTTGAAAACCCCTACCCTTTATGGGAGGTTGGAAGGGAGATCATGTTCATGTATGCTTTACAAGTGAAAATCATTTAAAACTTGAACCTTGATTGGGAGGTATTGTAATATGATGTATACACTTGAACTTAGTGCTATGTCAATTGGTATCATTGAACTCTTTCAATTGGTATCATTTTGATCTTTTATATACTCATATGTTTATTGTGTATGTATATTTTCAATTGGTATCATCTATTGGTGATTGGTACTCATTCTATTTCATACACTTTTATTTGTGCTTAAGATATACATTATTTTTTTTTCACAAAATCTTGTTTATGCTAGTGCTTGAGTTTCAATTTTGTTTCAATTGATTACTTTTAAATTGGTATCAAGCCCATGCATCTTTTTGATTGGTATTTCATAAAGGGGGAGAAAATTTAATTTTTTCTTTCAATTGGTGATTCTTCAATTGGTATTTGTTTCCCACTCCCTTACTTTATGATTGAAAATTTTCATATTAGTATCATATGTTTGATATGAAAATTATTTACATTGGTATCAAAATTTTATTTAGACTTTCAAAATTTATTATTGATATCAAGATGTTTCATATGTTTTTACTTAAATTGGTATCTAAAATTGTTTTTAAGAAAAATACAAAGTTTTGATTTGTATTGACTATATGCATATAGATTCATGTTGAGTGTATTGTGTATTGAAAGAGCTTGACATCTCTTCGTTATGTGGTACACGTGTGTAGGGGGAGCTTCACATCTCCTCTTATGCATTACATAGTGTGTGTTATGTGAATTAGGGCTTAACATCCCTCCTTCATGTAATGCATATGTGTAGGGAAGCTAACTTAGCGTCTTCCTCTTCATGAATGTATATAGCATATAACATCTATTGATCTTTGTTTATTTTCAATTGATATCAAGATGCTTCATGGACATATTTATCTATTGATATCATGTTGTTTATAGTCACCCCTTCTTGATCTTTTTGTTTGACAAAAAGGGGGAGAAAAATTTGTGTGATTTGAGTTTACTTTGTTTACCCCTTTGTTGATGAGTGACAAAAAGGGGGAGAATTATTTGAGAGTTTAACATGATTTTATATATGCATATATACTTATGTTTTTGCATATATTAAGTTTTATTGATAAGTATTAAGTTTTTTATTGGTATCTAGAGCATCTAGTGTTTTTGTTGTTAATGCTTTATTAATTTAATTGGTAACTAGAGCTTCTAGAATAAGTTGTTTGTGTTTTATGCATATTGATGCATACATGTTTATGTACATTCATTGCATATATTTTATTTATTTGTTTATGCATGAGTTAAGGGGGAGCTTCTTTGAAGCTTAACTTTAATCCATGCATATATAACTCCATGAGTTTTGTCATCATCAAAAAGGGGGAGATTGTTGGCCCAAAGGCCTTCCACCCTAGTTTTGATGATGATTAACTCATGTAGTTATGTTTACTAATAATCTTGTGTTGTTTAAGTTTCAGACCATTAACCAAGATATTAGTTGGTGATTAGCTTCAACAAGGTGTTTAGAAGCTTTTCATGATGATTCCAGGGCCAGAGCTTCAAGATCACACATTGCCTAGCCCATGGATGGAGTTTTGGAGCAAGTCTTCTTGATGACACAAAGACTTAGGTATCCATAGTTTAGTTAGTGTGTTTAGATCCAATTTGTAAAGCTTAGTATAGTTGATATGCTCAAGTGCACAAACACACACGTTTTCATGATTTGGATTTTGATTTTCATGAATAGTTTGATCAAAACAAGTTTACTTTATTTCTATGTATATTAGATATGTTCTAGATATACATACATGCGTATATGACTTATACAAACTTAGTTTGACATACCTATTCATATAGTTTTATGTTTTGGTATAAAACATATTTTTGTAATTAAAAACAAAAACTATGATATATTTGTTGAATGTATATTAGACCTATGTCCATATGCATCATGCTTAATAATGTTCAAATATCATGTTTTGTATTTCTATAAGTTTTTAGGAAAATCAGATTTCCTATTGAAAAATCAAGTTTGATAAAAATACAAGTGTTGTTTTTGATAAAATTTGCAAGACTCAAAAATGAATTGAATATGTTGATACATGTCTTGAAACTTTTATCACTTGTTTGAGTTTTGATAAAAATATTTTTAGTGATTTTTAGAAGTATTAAAAGATTTTTATAAAATATTTTTCCCAAGTTTTCTGACCCAGTTTTCAGTTCCAGACTCAACCAGTCGACTAAGCCAGGTTATTAGTCGACTTGGCTAATGTCCGGTCGACCGGGCCGGTCGACCGGACGTGCACAGATCTATGCACGTTTGGAGTCACTGGGACGGTCGACCGAGCCGGTCGACCGGGTCTGAGAGCTCTGCTCTCGGGTTGTTTGGGTCGACCGTTCCGGTCGACCGGGATGAGAGCTCTGCTCTCTGTTTGTCTGGGTCGACCGGGCCGGTCGACCGCAGTTGCCCAACGGTCATATTTCTGACCGTTGGCGGTCGACCGGGTCGGTCGACCGGCAGCCTGTCAGGCTGCCAGCTCAGCCTAACGGCTAGTTTTCTGATGGGCCTATATAAACCCCATCTCTTTGGGGATTTTGGCCAAGGTTTTCAAGAAGAAAAATTTCAGTGTTTCTCTAGTGTTTAAACAAGTTTTCAAAATAGTTTTTGTGCTAAAAAGATTTCATCTTTATTGTTTTTGGGTTTTTGGAAAATCAAAGAAAACTAGGGTTTTGGGATATTGATTTGATCTTAATTTCTATCATATACAAGAGATTTCCCAAGTAGTTTTTCTTTGTTGCTTGTTTCCAAAAATACCTAGTTTCCACACTTGAGCTATATCTTCTAACCTAAACTATTAGGATCTTTGTTTTGTGGAAATAGAAAAGAAAAGAGAGAGTTTTGAGGTTGTTGTTGTAACCTCTAAGTTGTACACCCTTATTCTTGTTGTATCCCTCTTCGGTAGAGGTGATCGGGTGATTTGGTTTGTATCCCTCAAGTGTGAGGTGATTGAGATTGGTTGTGAGCCTCTTCGGTAGAGGTATTGGTTGTTGTTGTTGTTGTATTTGGCTACGGGCCTACCCCTCGGTTGTGAGGTGGTTGTTTGAGAGAGGAGTTAGGTACTCCATTGTTGTAAAAATCCTTCTCGGTGAAGGTTCCCTCCGTGGGAGTCCTCGGTGGACGGTATAGTGGATTGGAAATCCTACACGGTGGTGTAGGCGGGGATGTAGAGCAAGGGTGCTCGAACCTCGAAACATATCTTTGTGTTTGCGTTTGATCCACTTGTCTCTAAACTCTCTCTCTTTACATTTGTGCAATTCATCTTGTCATATCATATTTATTTGCTTGTGTTGTGCCTTGCATAATCCA
Source organism: Agave tequilana (assembly GCA_038442645.1). Classification (NCBI taxonomy): domain Eukaryota; kingdom Viridiplantae; phylum Streptophyta; class Magnoliopsida; order Asparagales; family Asparagaceae; genus Agave; species Agave tequilana. The sequence continues at coordinate 63,442 of JAVJIF010029634.1, read as the reverse complement.
TATTGCTCTATCCTTGATTGCTTGGCTTGATTGTGTGTGCACATTGCTTGGATTGCTTGTGCGTGTGTGCTCACTTATACTCATCCAACAAGAGCTTCACATAGCGCCTCAACCCATTTCAAGGGGAATCAAGGGGAGTTAGTCCAGAGCCTCGAAAGGGGAATTCGGCTACACTTGTTGTATTGTATTAGGTTGTGCATAATTTGCATTAGCTTCCGCATTTAGCGCACTTAGTTTTGCATTAAGTTATAGATTAGCACTAACACCTATTCACCCCCCATCTAGGTGTTTTTCAAAAGAGGAATTTGGAGAGAAGTACGGGAAGGAAAATCAAGGTCCTCCGTTCAGATAATGGAGGGGAATATAGGTCAGATCCTTTCCTTAAGCTATGTCATGATGAGGGCATAAAAAGGCACTCACAGTGAGGGAAACACCGCAACAGAACGGGGTAGTAGAAAGGATGAACAGGACTTTACTAGAGAAGGTCTGTTGTATGTTATCCAATGCCAGTTTTTCGAAGAATTTCTGGGCTGAGGCTTTGGCATACGCTTGCTATCTTGTTAACATGTTGCCTTCGTCTGCGATTGGAGGAAAAACTCCTCTAGAGGTTTGGTCTGAAAAAACTGCTCCTGATTTTGATTTGCTAAGGGTATTTGGTTGTCCAACCTATTATCATGTTAAAGAAGATAAGCTAGACCCAAGAGCAAAGAAGGGATTGTTCATCGGATTCGAGAAGGGAATCAAAGGATTCAAGATCTGAGATCCTACGGATATGAAATTTATTTTCAGTAGAGATCACATTTGATGAGGCTTTAATATTGAAGCCTAAGATCTCTCAGCAGGTGGAGATTGTCAAGAGCAAAGAAGTATCGCAGCAGGCGGAGAATGATGCTAATCCACTATCTCTAGAAAGTTTAGTATCTGTGAGGATCATGCCTAGGGTGACACAAGGTAATGGTCAAGTAGCTGAAGTAGATGCTGATGATGAAGAGGATCAAGAACAGATCATGGGTGATGTTCTTGATTCCACTGCAGTGAAGACCAAGGAGAAACACACGTAAAGTAGGTTGGCTCACTACAGATATGGTTGTTGCTTATGCTCTTCTGGTCATTGAAGAGGCTATCCGCCCACCTACAGAGAAGCTGAAATCAGTTCAGAGTCGAAGATGTGGAAAGATGCCATGGAAGAAGAGATGAAGTCTCTATATAAAAACGACACTTGGGAACTCACAAAGTTTCCCTAAGGAAAGAAGGCAATTGACTGTAAGTGGGTGTACGCAAAGAAGTAGGGATCTCTTAAAGAAGATATGGTGCGCTACAAGGCCAGATTGATAGCAAAAGGCTATGCACAAAGAGAAGGAATTGACTACAATGAGGTATTTTCTCCTATTGTAAAGCATTTTTCAATTCGCATCTTATTAGCTCTAGTCGCACAGTACGAGTTGGACCTTGATCAACTCGATGTAAAGATTGCCTTTCTCCATGGCGATCTGAATGAAGAGATCTATATGTCTCAGCCGACAGGGTTCAAGACTGCAGGAAAAGAAGACATGGTGTGCAAGCTGAAGAAATCGCTATATGAGTTAAAACAGTCTCCTAGACAATGGTATAAGCGTTTCGACAGCTTCATCAGAGGAAAGAGGTACACACATAGCCATTATGACCCATGTGTGTATTATAACAAGCTACCTACATGAGAGTATATCTATTTACTATTATATATAGATGATATACTTATTGCTTCAAAGTTTAGATTTGCAATTGATACACTGAAAAAGGACTTATCGTCTGAATTTAAGATGAAGGATCTTGGTGAAGCAAAGAAAGTGATAGGCATGAAAATCGCTTGAGACAAAGGAGTGGCAAGGTGAGCTTGACACAGAAGGGGTATTTGCAAAAGGTACTTCAGAGGTTCAACATCGACAAGGATACGAAATCTGTAAGTACACCACTGGCTCCTCATTTCAAGTTATCTGCCACTATGTCTCCAAAGACTGTTGAAGAACGTGAGTACATGACTCGCGTCCCATATGCTAGCGTAGCTGGTAGTCTGATGTATGCAATGGTGTGTACACGACCAGATCTGTCACAAGCTGTCTCCATGGTTAGAGGTATATGCATGATCCTGGACAGGGTCATTGGGAGGCAGTGAAGTAGATTCTATGGTACATTAAAGGTACCATAGATGTTGGATTGGTATTCGAGAAGGATTCCACAGGGAAGCAGGACTGTATCGGATATGTTGATTCTGATTATGCTGGTGACCTCGACAAACGCCGGTCCACAACGGGATATGTATTTACGTTATCTCAAGCACCGGTTAGTTGGCGCTCTATTCTATAGTCTATTGTTGCATTGTCTACTACAGAGGCCGAGTACATGGCCATGACAGAGGCCATGAAGGAGGCAATTTGGCTTCAAGGATTGCTTGATGACTTGGGGATTAATCAGGATCTACTAAAGATCAATTGTGATAGTATGAGTGCTATTTATTTAGCCGAGAACCAGGTGTATCATGCATGGACGAAGCACATCGATGTCAGGTTCCACTTTGTTCGGGAGATTCTAGATGATGGTGATATTGAGTTACTGAAGATTCACACAACGGAGAATCCCGCCGATATGCTTACCAAGGTGGTGTCAGGAGTAAAGTTTACACATTGTAAAGCATTACTCCATATCCTTCATGTTGACTTAGCTTGTTGAAGCTCCTTTGGATGAACTATGGATGGCTTAATCCCTTGGACAGGGTACGTAGGCAACCACACTGGTGCAGCCACTTTCGAGTCGACAGATTCTATGTTGAAGTTCGGCTCAGATTTGAGAAATCTTCACCGAGGTGGAGAATTGTAGGAAGAGAGAGGAAGTCGAGAAAGTTGACACGAGGAAGCCAAGGCAAAAGAAGAAACAGCAGCAGCAGACACCGGTCGACCGAGCGGTCGACCAGTGTGCACCAACATGCACAGGCCATCGCGGTCGACCGCCCGGTCGACCGCAGAAGGAGAACGGTCGACCGCTCGGTCGACGACTTACATGGCCTAACTCTCGGTTGGGCACGATCGACCGGGACTTGGGTCGGTCGACCGGCCAGTCGACCGACAGTCAGATCTGGACTGAATTCGGAAAGTGTTCTGAATTGAAAACGAGTCCAATAAGGAATCTGATTCTTCTAGGTTCCTTGGGTATAAATAGAGGAAAGAATCCTCTTCATATGTAATGCTTGCAATTGTATTGATTATCAAATCAATAAAGAAATCTCTCTTCCTTGCCCCGAAGACGTAGGCAGATCTGCTGAACCTCGTTAATTATTGTGTTTGATTTTCTTCTACTGTTTTATTGTTCTTGTTGCTGGTAGTTCTTCTCTATTGCATCTGTGGCTTAAGGGTTCCTCAAGAGATTGTTGATCTGCGCACAACACTACCAATATATCATGATATCAGATTGAGATGAAATCACCTTTATCAATTATAATCGATAATTAGCTAAATTGGCGATGAATGTGAGATTGGTAATCAATTTCGAAAGTTAGCTAATTAATATATACTCCAGATAATAGTTAGCTAATTTAAATATTAATTGTGAAATCAATAGTCATAGATCGGAAATTATGAAACCAATAAATGGAATTGGGAAATAAGATTGAAAACGAATTGATTATCCAATGAATATCATGATATCAGAATTCGTGGTTGAATTGAATATACTGAGTAAATACCATATGACGTGATAAGTTCATAATAAAAAGATCGGAAGCTCCCAATTGGTCTGCAAACCGTATCTTCAACTTGATACTGATATAATCGAGGACTTCATCATCGATATAAAGCCGAGTTGAAACGAGATAATAATAACAATAATATCTCTCAGTCTAACCAAATAAAACTTACCCTGCAATCATGAATGAGTATTTAATTACAATGTTTTAGGCAATATTGACTTATATTAGCATGCAATATATGTTATAATTGATTATATAATCGGAAATTGTAAAGTATGTACCAGTGAATAAATTAGACCCTAATTTAGCTAAGTACAAAGAATAATTAGAATTACATGAACTTGGTCACAAATTAGCAGACCACTAATAATTATTATATGATAATTGCGTATACACAAGTGGAAGGTTAAATTGGGTGTTTGGAGTGGACTATGATAAATATCAAGCATGTTAAGATTCTGAATAAGGATGTGCAATTCGTCAAATATGCTAATCAAATATCGAATGAATAAAATGAGAATTTTAGTTACTACTAGACTTAATAGTATGAATTAAGAATATATGTGCCAGAAGTGTAAACAATTATTAGATGAATCGTTAAATGGTTGATATTGTTCAGAATATTATGTATGCATAATGATTGTTGTATAGGGATGTTGCTTAAGTGTGACATATTGGGATGTGTATGGATGTGGGTGTGATAATCAGTTAATTAAGCCATCGGATATTTTCACTTGGTACAATGATCCATATTTGTAGATTATTATCGATTATACTCAATTAAGTAGTATATAAGTAATATAATTAAGAAGGCTGGATGCTGATTACGTGAATGAGAACTCCACCTACATAAATGAGGTCAGTAGATTACTATATTGTTAACTTTTAACTTATACATGCATACATATACAATGAACAACATGTATTTCTTCAGAAATAAAATTGATAAACTGGGAAGCAAACGATGATAATTGTTCGATAAATCATATCGTCATTAAAATGGTTGTTATATGTGTGTATGTATATATATGTGTTGCATTCATACACAAGGAAGAAGGGACCTGGCGAGAGCCGGTTCGAGGGGAAAGATGATGTATGATACTATGTGTGTGTGTGTATATATATAAGGAGGAAGGGGTCGGGTAGGGGCCGGTCAGGAGGGGAAAGACGGTGTTATCAACTTTAAATAATTATATATGGAGGAAGGGGCAGGACGGGAGCTGGTAGGAGGGAAAAGACAAAAAATCTAACATTTCACTTGTGATTTGTATACACATATGGATAATAGATGGAGACAATTGTTTAGATTATTTATTTATAGGATGTTATCGATTTTTTGTTACTCTTGTTCATCTAAACTTGTCTTGTTACTTGGAGAAAATCATGTTTTTATTGAATATGTATCCCATTCTTTGGTCTTCTTTTTACTCTACTCACTGAGTTGACGAGCTCACCCCTTCTGAGTTCTATGTTTTTCAAATCATGGCGAGGCAAAGGCCCAGGTTAAGGTTATGGGCGTATGGTTGAGAATTCCGCTAAAATTTAAAGTATTTAAAATGTAATTATGCTTTATTACTTTAAAATTTTATACGTTCATAACCCTATTTGATATGTGTATTTGTAGCATGTATTAGATTTGTGAGATGGATTTGAATAGAGATGAGTTAGATTGTAATGACTACGATGAGTTAGAGTTATAGATAGTTTTGTGTTATATTTTGGATGCCAAGAAAGGTACTCTTGAGTATTTTATATTATGATTGATGATAGCAGAGGTTGTAATCACGAGAATTCTGATAAGTATGCCGATGTTGGTCGAAACTATGTTTGTGTGTGTGTGTGTGTGTATAAATTAGATATGGTCATGATAATATGTTGATTAACAAGAGGTGTTATGTTAATTGAGGACATTAGAAACTGTGACCGTTACAACTTCGCTTTTCAAATTTTTTAGTAAATTGAGTCCCACAACCTCTTTCCAATTTGATCTTCTCACACCAATCAAACAGACCCTAACTACTATTATTTACTACATATTTTAAGTTGTTTGGGATCCGCATTTCAATATCTCTAAATTATCAGAAGGAAGAAAAAAATTTAAGTTGTGGGTTCCTTTCCTTGTAACCTTTTGCATAATTTTCTATCACCCTTATCTATAAAACAGGTGGTCATACTACATTAATTTTTAGTTCAAAAAAGATAAAAAAAGCACCACATTAGACAATGACAAGTGGAGCCCATTCTTGTGAATTTCTTTGGACTTTCACACCCGAGATTCACAACAGTTTGAAAACAGTACAGCACTATAATTAGCACATGTTACTTCCATTTTGTACTTGTTTTGTTTGCTACAAATGAGATGAATATATGCAAGTAAGAAAGAAAAATGAAAATTTTTAAAAATGTAAGTGAGAATTAGAATTTGCGCACGTGAATTTTACGATGTTTGATTGTAATTTAAAAGTGTAAGTCAGAATATATTATGTTTTACGGGGTTTGGTTAGTAATGTGGAAGTGTAAGTGAAAAAGTTGGTCACAACTTAACCTTTTGGTAATTTAAAAAATATCAATATTATTAAATTAAATCTGCTATTAAAAATTAAAATATACAATAAATTGTCAATTAAACATTTAAATAGTAATAAAAATATTAAACTAATAATAAAAATAAAATAATATTAAAAATAGTAATAACTAACTAAAATAATTAAAATATTAAATATTTTTGAAAAATAATGATTTAATTTTATAATTATTAAAATATTTAAATTTTATAATATTATTTAAAACAATAAATTTTAAAATATTAATTATTAAAATATTTATAAAGATATTTAAAATTAAATTAATTTTAAAAATATTAAATTAATTTAAAAAAATATTAATCACAATACTAAATATTTAAAAAATAAATGTAGCACGCTGCTGCAAGTGAAAAAAAAAAATAGAGACGTAAAAGTGAGAAATGAGATTGAAAAAAGTGCGAGTGAGATGCAGATTTCACTTGCACTTTTACGGTTGAAACAAATAATAAAAGTGCTCCCATTTACACATTTTTCTCCCTTTTCCTCGGAACAAACACGACCATTCATCCCCTGCCATTGCTTGAAAGCACAACTTCCCAACTGTTCTTCATGGTACACAGATGTTCTCATGTTAAATTTACTCCTCTTCACATGGAAAAAGACAGCAAAAAAGAAAACATGTTTGTCACACTGTAGGGACAATCAAGGTCTCTCGTGCAAGCAACATGCGTTCAACTATTTCATCTGCCACCCACCTACAGTTTATATCACTCAGTCGACTCACAAAGATAATCACAAGAAATTTCATTTAATTTAAGTTAACATGGTCAGTATATTGAATTGGCCCACAAGATCAAAGTTGTGCCCTTAATCTTCTCCTAAATTCCCTCAAGCCTGCCTGTGCTCTCAGTCAGCATTATGAATCATTGAAACCCTAGTTTTGACTTAATCATGATCCATGAGCAAACAAATGACTGCATACATATCTCAATTTGAACAAAAATAAATGAACAAATAATATTATTCTATTAATAACAACTCATCATCGTACAAACAAATCAAATACAATCTATATTTGTTCTTCTTTTCTTTATGACAGCAAAGAATTACAAGCAAAAAGACTCAAAAGAAAACCAAAAAAAAAGGGTTTAAAAAAGAACCTACATGTGAGGTGTGATTTCATGAAATTATGTAGGAGGAATCCAAAGAAGTAGTAGAAAAAAAAATGAACTACCCAGAGGAAGAAGAAGAAGGTGGATGTGTAATGGAAGAATCAGGCCACGGCGGCGCCTGCGACTGCGAGCTCTGCTGCTGCCTGAAATAGCCCATCTGCTGCTGCGTCGAATAAAGCAGAGGGAAGGAAGACGATGAAGGAGAAGCAGAGCCTGAAACCGAAGAAGACGGAGTCGAAGAAGAAGCAGAAGCATACACAATCTGATCCAAGGGCGAAGTCGGAGGTATCCTCTGATACTCTCCAGTCGCCTGAAGCAACCTCGAGTACTCCAAACGATCAGAGCTCTGGAACGGAGAAGCAAAGGGCTGCGGCGGGGACGCAGAAACTTGTGTTGGCCGCGGCGGTGGAGGTGGCCGGAGAAGGGCGTTTTCGGGAAGTTGAGCTTGGCTCTGTTCCCTCTGAACCGGAGCGCGGCCTCGTCGTAGGCCCGGGCCGCCGCCTCCGCCGTCTCGAACGTGCCGAGCCAGACACGCGAGGCCTTGTGTGGGTCCCTGATCTCCGCCGCCCATTTGCCCCACGGCCGCTGCCGGACTCCCCGGTACCGCCGCCGGGCCCCTTGCTCTGCTTCTGCCGAGAATGATGGGGATGATTCCTCTGCTTTGGGGGCCATTTGTGGCTGTTGAGCTCGCTCTGCTCCTGACAAATACAAGAATGTCAGTTGCATGAAATATTTCGATAGCCAATCAAATGTACATGAAGAAAAATAATTTCTGTATTTTATTAATTAAAAATTTTCAGAGAGAGAGAGAGATCAAATTTGTCATTTTGAGGAAGAGCTAGGACCTAATACTAAAAAGCCTTGTTACAAGAGAAGGTCACATTAAAAACTTGGATACAAAAACAAACAAGGAAGCAATCTAGGCTTCTTGTTGTGTATTGGGACCAAACTCTAAACAGAAATTTTTGAATCGATTCCCAATAGATATTATTCATGTAATATTCTTTCTATATCTTTGCTTTCCCCCTAACTTTGCTGTTTCTTGCCACCTCATGGCTCACGGTGTCAAGAAACCTACACCTACAAGTAAAAGATAGAAAAATGATCAAATAACAAAAGTATAAACTTGTAAAATTTATGATAAAAATCTAGAAAACTGAACACAAGCTCAGGATCTTGGGAAGGCTGAAAGGTAAACTGAAAATCTAAGAAAACTGAAAGTGAAGTTGGATTTTGAGAAAAGATATGATAAAAATTTATAGAATGCTTTAAATAGAGAAAGTGATTGCAGAAAATTAACCACCTGCAAGAGCTGCAGCAGGGTCACCATGAACCAAGCTCCCAAGCTCCCCAAACCCTCTGTAATACCTCATCCCAGACTCCGCCGGAATCTCCTCCCTCTCCCTCTTAACTCCGCCGCTGCCGCTGCTCTCGCCACCCCAAGTCTGCAAACAAACGGGGGGAGAATCACCACCCGCCGTCACCGGACCGCCACTGCCACTCTGACCGCTATGCTCGCCGGCCATGACATGCGTCAAGGCTGAGACCATGGCCGACATCTCGGGGTCGTGCCCCCCGAATCCGAGGAACACGGCCCGAGCCCCGCCGCCGGCGCCGCCTCCTCCTCTTCCTCGTTGGAGAAGAACCGAGCAATCTCATCGCCGGAGTCACCACCGTGGTTCGCCACCTTGTAGCCGATGCACATACGTATGTCCACACGCACAAAAAAATTTTGCAAAATGAGAAATTTGTCTTGTTTTTTTTTATTTTCAACCCTCTGAATTCTTGTGACAGAGATGAATTTATATAGTAGTCTCTGGAAAATTGGAACGTGACACTTTGCCGCCGAACACCCAAGAACGTTTTTGCAAATTTGGGGTTAAAAAATTATTGGGTTGGACTCGGGGGGTGTTCACACTAATTTGACCGACTCAAGCTCAGTCGGTTGAGATTTGGGTCTGTCGGCGTTGGACATCTCTTTGGGTCAGCTTTTGGTGCCGACAAGAAAAAAGAAAGCCCACGAGATATTACATGGGTACGGCCCATTTTGAGAGTGTGAATTCACAAGAAAATGGGAAAATATTAGATGAAATTTTTATGCTAATGATGATTGTTTTTGTTTTTGTTTTTGTTTTTGTCAAATGCAATGTCAGAAGTGGTTAGTGCTTAATCGCTGTTTTAGGTCGCAGGTACCAACCATTGCTAAGTCTTTAGGTCATTTTTAATAATGTCATATATAAACTTTATATGATTCAGTGAAATATTATTTCTACGAAGCTTGACAATTGCAATTATTAGTCAATTTTATATTTTTCTTAATATATTTTATTGCATTCAATGTGTTCAACATTTTTTATCTAGTCTTTCTTTAACCAAAAAAGAAATTGAAGAAAGAAGGATTCAACAGATTTTTAATCTTATTTAGTGGAGAGGGAAACACATTTGAAGAAACACATTTGAACCCAGCTCTCGAACTAGAAATGGGAAAATTATGCTTGCATATTTATTTTATTTTATTTATTAATTTGCATGAGGGCACACCTATTTTATTATGAAAGCATTGCTTTGAATCACAACTTTTTAATCCAAACTCAATCATTATCAACATATTAGGTCACCTAGGTGATGCCATGCCATCAATGGGAGGAGCTAGAAGCCACCCATGCTCTTTTGGGCAATAGGAATTATTAATTAATGTAATTTAATCAAATTAACTAATAATTAATTAGGCCTTAGATGCTTAGATTAGCAAGGTTTGACTAAGGACACGTATTTCTTGGATGCCTTGATCTATGATTAATTTATATCTCCTAGAAATTAATAACAATGACTCACATTCTCTTTATGTATTCCAATACTAGTACAAAGGAGGGGCCCTGAGATTCCACTCTTTGAATGGTATGTTAGATTATTTATTATATCATCTATAATTTAATTACTATTTGCAAAGGGGTAATAATGTGTTAGGCCAACAATTTTGATGATAGATGTTGTACACGTAGCACAACAAGAAATCAAGTTTTTCCCCCTGCATGTGGTCATTCGTCTAGATCTTGAGTTGTTAGAGCATTCTGATCGCAGTGACCACTGATAAGATCTCGAGTTGCTTCTCGATGATTATGAGTTGAATCCCGATATGCAGTAATTTTCTTTAAAAAAAAACATCAAACCACTAAAAGAACATTGTGAGGCATCTCACGAATAGTCCTCCTCCTAAGATTCAACTTTGACCAGCCGAAGCTCATGGAGAATTTGGACCTTGGATCATATGAGTCGCGCGGGATGCAGACCATGGAATGAGTGGCTAGCAAGGGCCCACTTCAGCACGCTTCGCGGGCCCACGCATACTTCAAAAAGTATAGAACTGAAGAAGTATATTAAAATTTCAAAAGTCGAAACACATTTAGCCCTACATCCTTAGTTTCTAGAATGCTGGGACCCACATGTATTGTTCTTCTGTAGAGAATTATTCCAGCGACTCCACCTAAGAGTGGGGTTCAGTTCATGTGTGTGAGCCACACACACATACAATAAGAGAGCCAATTACGCGTTGACACGTGTATTGAATCTCTTATAATATGGTATGTGTGTGGGCCTCACACACATATTATAAGAGATTATAAGAGATCCAATCCACGTGTCAACACCGGATTGGTCCTCTTATTATATGTGTGTGTGGCTCACACACATGAACCGAACCCCTAAGAGTGATACGCGTTTTGAGCGGTCCACACAATCCAAGCTCAAGAGTTTGGTTAATCACGCAAGAGGTGACACGTGTGGGAGCGCACTCTGAGTAGGACACGTGTGAGTCCTGCAGCCGCACTCAAGGAATATAATTTCAATATCAATCAGCTTCAGTTAGGAAAAAAAAATGAGAACTTTTTTTGAAAGGTTAGCCAGCCCTCTAAAGATTTGAATGTGAATACGCTTTGCTTTCTCGCCAACAAGGCAAGGGTGCAAAGTCAGTTCCCCCAAACGTGTGTGCATGCGAGAGGATTCTAGAGAGGGTAAATGGTGTTGGATGTGTTTTGAGTTGGAGGAAAAACTTGAATTTCTCTCTTCTTTACCTTTGAGTTTAGTCTCACATTGGATAGGAGATGAGAGATTAGGTAGTATATATACCAATTTCTCTCATCTTTATTGTTATGAGTGTTGGGTTATGGGTCACATCCCCACACGCGCGCACACGCCAAACCGAATTGGACCGGGTACGGGTGGCGCGCGCCCACAACCTGTAGGCACGAATGCTGTTTGATTTAGGGCAGGGGCTTGTTGCCTGCTATATTTTTTGGTTTTTTATTTTTTTTTTTATTTTAAAATTCTGTTGAGATTTTTCGGGTAGAGTTGGACACGTTCAAGAGAATCGGATCTGTACGTTGTAACAACTCGTGCATGATCACAGATTCTCCGGGCTGTTACAAACTGAAAGATCTGTAGAGGTTTATAAATGTCCTATCTCTGCACGTATCTTTTACATGAAACAGAAATCAATCTGCTCTCTTTCTCACACCAATTTCTTACATTCTGCTGAAAGAAAAATAACTGTGCTCTTGCAATCGGGTTTTGCTGCTTTCTCAACGTTCCTTTTACACTAACGGGCAACCAACCTCCGTCTGAGCAGAGGTCTGACTCATCGTCCTGAGTTGGGTGCTGGTGTACTACTAGTGGAGTTTTTACCGCTAAGAGAGGAGGTCAATTTCAAGGTCCGGACGAGAGACCGGCCATCTTTCTTCTAGGACAGTGCGTCTGCACGACTACGTTACCCCATACCAGCTTTTTGTTTTCTTTTGATTCTGTATTTCAGTTGCATGCTTAGGACAAGTAGTTTATTAAATTTAAGAATTTATATTTGTTACATGTTTTAATCTAGTTAAATTTACTACAATCTAGAAAAGAAATTTTATTTTTCTTGTTTTAAAACTATAGTTTTCAAAATTTGAAAATTAAATTGAACTTTTTTTTGCCTATTATTTTAGAAGACATTTTTGTTACGTGTTCATGTGCGAATGTCGGTCCACGGTGTAAAGTGAATAGAAAAATGATAAACTTAAATAGAAAGTTAAAATCTTTATATATCGGCTTAAACTTTTAGGTCAAATTGATTTTCGGCTTCTATTTAAGGTCCATCGTGTTCTCCCGTGGAGACCCGTGTAACTCCCTAACAGTAGTATCAGAAACCAGTTGCAGTTCACGAGAGAGTGGAGTCTACTGTGAAGCCCGGCATATGAGTTGGGAGTTGACCAAAGTTTGATTTCTCACGAAAGATGGAGATTTCGTGGATGATTAGCCGATTGTTGAGATTTAGGTCAGTGTACTCATGATGAGATCCTCACAAATGGTCGATTCGCAGATGGCCTAGGATTCTCCTGGATACTGGTTGAGGTATATTTACACATGAAGGGAAAGATTATTGAGTATTCACGTGCAAATATGACCCCACATTGAAAAAAATAAAAATTAATAGACTTAAATAGAAAGTGAAGTCTTTACCTATCAGCTTAAGCTTTTGGTTTAAATTATTGAAGTCTTTACCTATTTAAACTTTTTGTTTAAATTAATTCTCAATGTTTATTTAGGTTCATTGTGTTCTGTGAAAGCATGTGCCACTCCCTGACAATTTTATCAATACTAGGTCACAATTAAAAAATTGGCTCAATTTTATTATGATTTAGGCATGCACGTAAATGTACTGAGAATTATGATCTTAATTATAGATCAACTAGTTACACATTTATTTTAACGAAATAATAAGAATTAAGCGATTGAAGTTACTTTATAAAGAGTCTACTCTTATCTCTGCCCAGTTCAGACTACAACTACGAGCTTGGCAGACCAAGAAACACACGGACGGGTCGGGTCTCATGCTTATCTGAACCGCAATCTCGTTTTGTCCTTTTCTGTTCACTAGAAGCTCTTGGATTAATTGTACGCGTCGGTCAACCTTTTCTCCTCTCAACGAAGCAAAGAACATAGTCAACTGACATTTTTTTTCTTTGTTTTTTTCCCCTTTTGTTTCTTTGTGAGGAAGTGAAAGATTGTGTCAAACTAATAGTTTAAAAAGGTTTAGGCCTACTTGTGAGCTTAAACTTTTGAACTATTATAAGTCTTAATTTACATCATACATGTCTCCACCAGCTAACTAATGGTAATATTTAAATGAAATATTGAAATTGATGGGTGTTGAATAACAAGAAGGCTATAATTAGTGATAATGTAAATGTTTTGTTTACATAATTAAAGAATATCGGTTTTGTTGAGTGCTAACATATACCAAAAATAAAATTATTCAGATATGGATACAGATACGAAATAGTTATTGTATCATCAGCTAAAAGCGATTTACATTCATCCCAAGGGGGGGGGGGGGGGGGGGGGGGGATAAGAAGAACAAAAGAGAAAGGAAAAAATAAGGTCATCTATAAATTCTACACGCATGTAGATACATTGTGTCTATTTGGTGTTGGAGTAAATTTAAATAATATGACTCAAAAGTCTATAAATTGAGGTGGCTTCAAGAACTGTAAGCTAATTGTTGGGTATGTTAGGATTATGATGTGACTACGTTGTGAAGATAGACAAAAACTCGAAGATCAAAAAAACGAACGTGTACAAGAATTTGTGCACATGAGTAGTCGACTAATATAGGGTATAGTCGACTAATCACCTGAATTTCTCGACTAATACATTGTATAGTCGACTAGGCTTGGCCAACAGAGAGTTGGGGCTCTCAGGATTTGTTAGAGTAGTCGACTAGGATTTGGAATTAGTCGACTAATACTATGTATTATTCTATTAATACCCTGACCTGGTAGACTAATGTCGGATCTGACAATTTCCTTTTCTAGATCTGTTTGAGTCTGAGTTGAATTCGAGTTTTTTTTATTCTGAGGCGGTTATTACTCGTATTGATGGAGTTTGTTTAGAACTAGGAGAGTTTTATAGCCTATAAATAACCCCTTAGGGGCGGCCTTCAATGTATTCGAAAAAAATTCAATGATTTGTAACTCCTAAGAGTAAAATTCATCTAGGTGAGAGATTCGTGAGAGAAGCTTAGCCACAAAGGTTCGTTGTTCTTGGCGGCCATCAAGGGCTTGTAATCTTTTCAGCATGAGGTGTAAGTAATTCTTATTGTACTTCCCCAAAGTTTTAATAAAGTTTCTCCCCCTTCTCCCATGGACGTACAGGCGATATGTTTGATCGGTAAAACCATGTTATATTGTTTGTTGGCTTTCTATCTACTTTGTAATATCTTCTTCTTCTCTTCTTCATGTTGCCTTAGTAAATCATGTGGTTTGTTTCCGCTGTGCCACCTCAGCCGATCCGGTCGTGGGGGACGCACCTCCCCTGAAATCACAACAATTGGTATCAGAGCAAGGTCAACTTGAAGATATCTGTGATCAAGTTCGACATTCAGAAGTTCGATGATGTCATCAATTTCAGCAGGTAGAAGATTAATATGAACGACATCCTTACCCAGAGCGGGTTGAAGAAAGCACTAGTCGGGAGGGAGAAAAAGCCTCAAGACATGAAGGAAGAAAATTGGCAGGAGTTGGATGAGAAAGCCTTGATGGCTATTCAACTTTGCTTGGTGGACGAAGTGTTGGATGAGTTTTCTATGAAGAAAATAGCATCCTCGTTGTGGGAGCAACTTCAAGACCACTATTTGAAGAAGTCGTTGGCAAATCAGTTGATTCTGAAGCAGCGTCTCTTTCTTCTCCGCACGCATGAAGGTACATCTATCAAGTCTCACATTACAGATTTTTTCTCTATTATCAATGATTTAGATAAGATAGAGGTTAAGATAGAAGATGAAGATCAACCACTTTTATTACTGTATTTTTTACCTTTTTCATATAAGAGTTTTAGGGAAGCTATCATCTATAGAGGCAAGTCAACAATTAAGGTCAATGAGGTTATGAAGCATCTGCTCAATAAGGACAAAATTGATACCCAGTTGATGAGTGAGTCTCATCATGATGATTCCGGACAAGTTCATTATTTAAGGAAGAAGACTAATAATGGAAGTCCACCGGTAACTCAAAACATAGGAATTTGACGTGCAACTATTGTAAAAGAAGGAGCATATTAGAGCTGATTGTTACCTTTAAAAAAAGAAACTACCAAATGCTAATGTCACTAAATTGACTGGAAAAGATGAAGAACAGTGCGATGTTCTATCTATTACAGACAGATCAATTAGTAACAAAGATAATGGATTATTGACTCTGGATGTTCACAACACATCAGTTCTAGTAAGAAAATGTTCTCTTCATACACTTCGGTTTTATGGGGAGAAGTTTTCATGGAAAATTCTACTACAAATAAGGTGATTGGTAAAGGAACAATCCAGTTTCGGTCTCATGATGGATGCATCACTACTCTTCAAGGCTTTCGTCATGTTCCCAAATCAAGGTACAACCTCATCTCTCTTGGAGCCCTGCAAGGGAAAGGGTTCAGTTTCAGTTCTGAAGGTGATCTTGTGGAAGTCTCCAAAAAGGCCGATGTGAAGTTTCAGGACGAACGTGTCGGCAATGTGTATATATTGTAAAATTCGAAAGTTACAGTTGGTGGATTGTAGTTATCCTCTGCTTCGAAAGCGACGGTTGTGGAACAATCAGAGACTACGATGGTTTATACCCCGAAGAGAGATTGAGACTAGACGCGCAACAAAGTAGTCAGATCGTTACTCCTATGGTGGAGTAAATTCTCATAGATCTTGTGTAGATCAAGGAGATCGTGGGTAATAAAGTTAAACTTCGGCCTGAACTTATTCGACCTAATCAAGTTGTGAACCCCATGAGGGGGTTATGGAGAAGAGGGAGTGAGATGGAGATGAAGTCAAGTTTATTTAATTGTGCGTGGATGCGAGCACATGGAGCATGGTGACTATTCTCGGACTTGGACGTATTTAAGTCAAGGGGAAGATTGTTAAGATTATGACGTGAATACGTCGTGAAGGTAGACGAAAACTTGAAGATCAAAGAATGGACGTGTAAAAGAATCTGTGCACTGGAGTAGTCGACTAATACAGGGTATAGTTGTGGGGTGCCGGAAAATCCTGGTGGTCGGAGAAAGTGGTTTTAGCTGTAAAAGATTTCCTTGATTCAAGCGAAACGATTACAACCAAAAGAACTACTCTTCCCTCTTTTCCAGTTACAAGGGAGGGAGGATGTCTGAATCTTCCCTTTGTTTAAGGCTGGGTTCTTCGTGTGGCGATGGAGAGTGAATCTTGTTCTCCGTTGACCAGATGACCGTCCTGGACCGTCGGGGGTCTTCTCTTCGGTCGGTAGAAAGAGTAACTCAGCTCCGTCTACCAAAACTCTCAAAGAGGAGGTAGGCGAAGAGCGGCTAGTACTCAGTAAGCTCGCTGAAGAGTCGTGCTTCCCTCTTGATGATCCTCTTGCCGGATCGATTTTGATGATGCCTTATCTCAAAGCTCTCTCCCTTCAAAACTCCGATCTTCTCCCCAGCTTCCATCCCCTCTTCATAGCAAACAAGGCTATTTATAGGGGTCTCAGGAAGTGAAGGTGCCTCCTGAAAACGCTCCCGAATGAGGGGCCACTACCCGCTACATGCGCGGTGACTGGCCCCGCAATCAGGGTCGTTGCAACTGAGACGCGGGCGTTGGGCCAAACGCGCCTTGAAGTTTGAGACGCGGGCGTCGAGCCAAACGCGCCTTGAGACGCGGGCTTCGGGCCTTCACGTCTGGATGCTGAGGCGCGGGCGTCGGGCCGATGCGCCTTGATGCTGAGACGCGGGCTTCGGGCCGACGCGTCTTGATGCTGAGACGCGGGGCTTCGGGCCGACGCGTCTGAACGTTGAGACGCGGGTGTAGAGCCAACGCGTCTTAATGCTGAGACGCGAGCATCGATTTCTCGCGTCTAGAGCTTGAGACTCTGCTTCCTTAATGGCTGGTCTGTTAGTCCTTTTTAGACAGCCTACAGAACCCCCTCCAAAGTTTCTGATATTCCGCAGTTGAATGGGACGGATTTCGGAATACTTTGGATCTTAGCCGTGTTCGCCTTTATGACTGGACTGTTGATGCTTCGGGCTTGATCTTATCTGGAATTGGTCTTCGTGAGTGTACTGTTGAACTCTTTGAAGCCGTCAGAGTTGATCGTGTTGAGTGTCTAGATACACAGTCTAGACCTCCCCGATTGCTTTTAGTCTGTCACGGGTGCGCTTTTGGCCGGGAGTGGTTGGTTGTCTGTTTGCGTCAGTGTACTGTTGAACTGACTTGTAGAAGCAGGAGACTGGACGCAGGTTCCTTTTTGAAAAAGCAGAGACTGCTTTAAAGACGCGACTTCTTAGCGAGACGCGATGTTTGGCCTGTTTGAGGGGACGCGGACTTTGGAGAGACGCATCTCTTGAAATGCAGACGCGATTTTCTGGGTGCATTTATGATGATGCTGACGGGGCATGTCCACCGAAGAGCCGCGTACTTTGGGACGCGCGCCTGTGCCATGTCATGATTACGCCGCCAGCTGGCCTGGGGAAACGGCGAGATTTCGCCTTTTGGCGCGCGGATCCCCCGGTTCATTAAATGAACTGCTCCACGTGTCAACTTCTGACTTGTGGCGGGGTCGCGACGCATGATCTTCCCTGTTTAAACAATGATTTGGCTCCACGCGTCAGGCAGCGATTCGCTGCAGCGTTTATTGGGCCAAACGCTGCGTATCTTCGCGAATCTCCGTGCCTATAAAAGGCAACAGTTGGAGAGATGTATCTTCTTCTCCGAACGAACGCATTCTCTGAGAAAAAGAACTTCCTTCTCTCTCCAACTATTCATCTCCTCGCTCGGATTTCTTGATCTTCAATGGCTCCCAAGACAAAAACCGACTGCATCGACCTCAAGGGCGACCGTCGCCGAGGCTGAGAGAGATGCTTCCTCTGCGCAGGAGGGTGTTTTCCGAGGTAAAAATGTACCTTCGGTGTGGGTTCCGCCATTAAAACATGTTCATAGAACCCTAAGGACCTTTAACACAAGATCGTGTTTGATTCTCGGACGCTGTCCTTGAGATGATAACCGGGGCGCGGGCCTGATGATCCGACGCTGGTGAACTCTGCACTCTGGGTCCTTCACTTAGAATATTTCTAATTGTGAAGGTCTCTGGACGCGATTTGTAGAACGCGGATTTGATCCATGCGTTCTGTGCCGCGTTTTGTGCCATCAGGCGCTGGCGTCCGAGTCCAAGCACTTTGAAATTTCACAAGTCTTGGTTTGCAGAACGCGGATTTGATCCTTGCGTTCTGTGTCTTCAACCGCCGATTTGTAGAATCTGGCGTTTGAGTCCAAGTACTTCGAATTTTCATAAGTCTTGGTTTGTAGAACGCAGCTTTGCAGGTCTGGACGCGGATTCGAAAAATTCCTGCGTCCAGTATCTCTTCTGCGTTTTGGTGCATTAGGCGCGGGTACAAACTGAGGCCGCGTTTGAATCCTATGCGTGGCGCAGTTTGTCTTGCGTCTGCGCGGGTCATTCTCGCGTCTGAAGTCTTGAATGGCTGCCGCGTTCTGTTACTCAGTTTCCTGTACTGAGTTCCAGATTTTCTGACTCTCTTACTTATTCTTTGCAGGTAGGCTTGCTTGTCCTTTTTCAGGTTTGCTGGGCCCAGAAAGAATGTACCGGCTGGCGAACTTGCTCCACGTTCGTTTGTGAGAGATTAAATTATGGTCCTCGTCGTTTGTGAGAGATTAAATTATATCTCTGACGAGGACCCAACCCTCGCCAAGGTCTCTTCAGATCTGGTGCAAGAGACGGATAGGCTGAGTATCGGCGAGGGTGGTCCGGCGGTTACGGTGGCGGAAAAGATCCTCTTCCTCTCCTGACTCCAGAAGTGACATCAAGGACATTCCGTTGGATGGTCTGCTGGGGAAAGGGATGGTGATGAATGCAGGACTCTCTGCTGCCGCTGGACCGAGTGGAGGGTGGCATCCTTTGTGATGACTCCGAAACTTCTGCTCTCACCCCAAGAGTGACTCCATGTTTGTTGGATGATCTGCTAGGGAAAGAGACGCGCCTGAACGAAGGGTTGCAGGACCTTCTGTTGCCACCGGACCTCAAGAACACCATTGCTCTCGGCTTGGTCAGCTAGGGCGCTTTCGAAGTTGGCGTCATGCATCAAAGTGCAACCGGTTCCAACAGTCGCCATTTCTTCAGACATCATGCACTTAAGATCAGATGCGGCTTCAAGGAGTGAGTACGGCCTCAGAGAGAGAGAGGGACTTCTTTGTACTCCTTAATTGTAACACTCAATCTTATTGTATAAGAGAGCGTTTTGAGAGCATTTGTATCACTTTCATGTGTTTGGATATGAATAAAAGTGACACTTTTCTTTTTGCCTCTTTCTGTTGTCTTGAACGTTTTGTTTTAGAAGCAAAAGAATGATTTTGGTGGACCTGCCACTTTATAAAGAAAGTGACAAGTGGAGCGCGTACCCCCAGAGAAAGTGAACTTTTATCAAGGATTGGGATTAACTTGATTTAAGATCAGCTGGGGATTTTGATAGAAGCATTGTTTATCGGTGTAATGTTAACCAACAATGCCTCCCAAATGAATTTGATACTCGGTTGGGGAGAATATCAAATGAAACTAGACTCGTGGGGAATCTAGTAAGATTTTACCGCTAGAGGTGTGATATTAACTTAACGGTTTAGAAGTAGTCTTGTCAGAAGTGTAATATTAACTTGACAAGGACGTGAGTTAGAGGTGTGATATTAACCTAACTCATCAGCATCTCAGTTTTATTTGGGAAAACTGAGGGTGTCACTGTCATAGGTGTGATGTTTAACTTAACAGTGATAGAAATGCTAGAGGTGTAATGTTGAACTTGGCATTAGTCGTCTCGGCTTAAAGAAGTCAAGGAAAGGTCATAGCCATAGGTGTATTGTTGAACTTAGCAATGACTCGGATGCTAGAAGTGTAGTGTTAACTTGGCATCGTTCATCTCGGCTTGGACAAGGAAGTCGAGGAAAGGTCATAGCCATAGGTGTATTGTTGAACTTAGCAATGACTCGGATGCTGGAAGTGTAGTGTTAACTTGGCATCGTCCATTTCAGCTTCGATATGGAAGTCTGAAGAAAGGTGACTGTCAGAGGTGTGATATTAACTTGACAGGCACTTGAAGTACCGCTTAGAGGTGTAATGTTAACTTTAAACAGTAGTTTTGTCAGAGGTGTGATATTAACTTGACAAGAATTTGCTTGCGATAGGAGCAATTTGAGGACCTGTCATTCTATTGATGAGAATTGACAAGTGGAATTTAAGGTGCCAGAGGTATAGTGTTAACTTGGCAAATTTGAGAGTTTGTTACTCTATGCAGAGTTAACAAGCCAGGTTTGTACTCGACAAAGAGTATTCATTACCAGAGGTATAGTGTTAACATGGTAATGATTGCATTTTGTGGTCCTACCATTCTATGGATGAGAATTGGTAAGGGATTTTTGGAGGGAAGAGTGGAATCAAGTCCACTTAGGATTTTTAGCAAACCCTCAGCTATCAACGGATTTGTCATGCCTTTACCAACTACCGTTTGAGTTGGGCTAGCCATGCTATTCCCCTCAGCATGATGAGTTGTCGAAGACTTGTGTTGGACTTAAAAGCCAACATTTTCTTCTATCCTTAGCCGTCGGAGGCGTCGGATCAAATGGGAACGTGTCCCTTAGGATTTTTAGCAAATCCTCAGCTGTCAACGGGTTTGTCATGCCTTTACCAACTACCGTTTGAGTTGGGCTAGCCATGCTATTCCCCTCAGCATGATGAGTTGTCGAAGACTTATGTTGGACTTAAAAGCCAACATTTTCCTCTATCCTTAGCCGTCAAGGGCGTCGGATGTTTGATCAGAGGTGTATTTTTAACTTGATCGGTGGAAGAATGCCATCTAGGGATAGTATTTCTTCAGGAATTTGCCATTGATTGGCATCATGAGTGTATCGCCATTTGAGTTATGAGGCGATACGATCCATTTGAGTAGACTGACTCTACCACAAATGGTCCTTCCCATTTGGGTTGGAATTTTCCTTTCGTCTTGTGCGTCATGACCATGGGTCTTCGGACGGCTAAGACGAGGTCGCCTTTCTTGAAAGTTCGGGATTTGACTTTCTTGTTGAAGGCTCTGGTGATACGAGCTTGGTAAAGCTCGATTTGTTGTTGGGCCTGCAGACGCTTGTCGTCCAAGGCTTCCAATTCTTGGAGTCGCTGTCGATGCTTCTCCTCTGTTGTCATTTCCGCTGTCAAGGCGACGCGAAGAGATGGAATTTGGATTTCCAGTGGAAGGACGGCTTCGCATCCGTACACCAAGGAAAATGGCGTGGCTTTAGTTGGGGTTCGCACAGTCGTGCGATAGGCCCATAAGCATTCGCCCAACTTATCGTCCCAGTCCCGTTGACTTTTCGAGACGAATTTCTTGAGAAGCTTGCCAATAGTCTTATTGAAAGCTTCTGCGAGGCCGTTAGCGGGCGGATAGTATGCCGTTGATGACACACTCTGGATTCTGAACTTGGCGCAGAATCTCTGAAAAGCCTGGCTGATGAACTGGGGTCCATTGTCATGGACAATCCGCCGAGGCACACCGAAGCGGTAAATAACGTGATGTTTCACGAACTTGATCACGTTAGAAGATTTCACCTCTTTCAAAGGGATAGCTTCGGCCCACTTTGAGAAGTAATCGGTTATCGCTAGGATGAACCGATGTCCCTTTGATGATGGTGGGCTGATAGGACCAACCACGTCCATCCCCCACATTTCGAACGGCCAGGTAGAGGTCGTAGAGTGGAGGTATCCTGGTGCTTGATGGATGAAATCGCCATGTATTTGACAGGCGTGACATCTTTGGCATAGGCAACAGCATCGGCAACCATCTTGGGCCAGTAGTAACCCAATCTTTGGAGTCGGTTTGCCAGCTTCGGGCCAGGTTGATGAGCTCCACACGTACCATCGTGGGCTTCTTTCAACACTTCGTGGGCCTCTTTTGATGAGAGGCACGGAGCAGGATCCCGTCATGCGATCTACGATACAATGTTCGCGAAATCGCATTATAGTAGAATTTGGAGGCTTTCCTTCGGATGGCAGCCGCCTCCCTGGTGTCTTCGGGCAAGATGCCGTATAAGACAAAATCAATGTAGGGGAATCGCCAGTCTTTAAGCTCTGGATCGGTTGACACTTCAAGTGTTTCCTTACCGCGACGATCTCCCGTTGACCTCTGGTAGTCTCCGAGGGGACTTTTTGGGCAGTATAGGTCGTGGCTATAGACGCATACCTTCTCCATTGCTCCAGCTGGAAGAGCTAAGGAGGCAGCAAGGGATGCAAGTGCATCTGCATGCGCATTTTGCTTGCGCGGTACATGGTCGATGTAGAAGTTTGAAAACCTCTCGGCCATGTGGATTGTCGCGTTGTAGTAGGGTACTAGATCTTCATGCCTGACCTCATACTCTCCGCGAACTTGGCTGACGATGAGTTTAGAATCACCGTATGCCTCGAGATTTTTAACGCCAATCTCATCGGCGAATTGCATCCCAATCAAAAGAGCGTTGTATTCCGCCACATTGTTGGAACAGGGCTCGGTTAACGAGATAGCTCGGGGAATCACGTAATTTTGTGGGGAGACGAGTACCACTCCTACCCCCGCTACTGTGTGTCCCTTCGAGCTTGCCCTTGATGCACCGTCGAAGAAAAGTTGCCATACTTGACTTTCGAACGACGTCTGAGCTAGGCAGACTTCGGCGACCTCATCTGGGAGATCCTCGTAGAGTTTGGCTGCCCTGGGATCTGGGTGTTCAGTTAGGAAGTCCGCCACCGCTTGTCCTTTAATGGCTTTTTGTGGCAGAAAATGCATCTCATATTGTGATAGCAATATGGCCCATTTTGCCAGCCGGCCATTTAGTGAAGAAGGCTTTGTCATGAGTAACCTCAGGGGGTTGACTTTGGATATGACATTTATGGTTTGGCCCACCAGATAGTGTCGCATTTTCTGAATGGCGAACACCAGTGCCAAACATTCCTTCTCGATCGGGTTGTACCGATGTTCGGCTCCGATCATCGTTCTACTTAGGTAGTAGATTGCTTGTTCTCGCCCCTGGTCATCATTCTGAGCTAGTAGAGCTCCCAAAGAATGATCCATTGATCGGACGTACACCAGGAAAGGCTTTCCGGATACCGGAGCTGCCAGGACTGGTGGTTGGGTGAGGTAGTGCTTGATCTCCTCAAATGCTTGCTGGCAAGCGTCGTCCCAAATGAACGAAACGCCCTTCTTCATCAGCTTAGCGAAGGGTTGGCATCTCCCGGAGAGATTTGAAATGAATCTGCGGATGTATGCCAATCGTCCTTGTAATCCTCTGAGCTCCTTGAGGCTTCTGGGGGGTTGCATCTCTTGGATAGCACGGACTTTCTCCGGATCCAAATGGATTCCTGTGGAAGTCACAACAAACCCTAGGAATTTGCCACTGGCTACCCCCAGGAAGGACTTGGTGGGGTTCATCTTCAATTGATGAGCCCGCATGATGTCGAAGACCACCCTCAGATCTGCTATGTGATCACCTTTAGTGCGGCTTTTCACCGCGATGTCGTCGACATAACATTCCACCGTTTTGCGTATCTGCGATGGAAAATGGCATTCATGGCCCTTTGGTAGGTTGCCCCCGCATTTTTCAGACCGAAGGGCATGACGGTGTAGCAATATACCCCTAGAGGTGTCCTGAAGGAGGTGTGCTTTTCGTCATCGGGATACATCTTGATTTGATTATATCCTGAGAACCCGTCCATAAAGGACATTCGCTCGAATCCACAAGTATTGTCAATCATGACATCTGTGATTGGCAATGGGAATTCGTCTTTGGGGCAGGCCTCGTTTAGATCACGGAAGTCGATGCAGATCCGGATCTTCCCGTTCTTCTTGGCGACGGGGACGATGTTGGCTACCCAGTCGGGATGCTGTTCCTCCCTGATAAAGCCGGAGTCAATAAGCTTCCTGACTTCTGATTGGATTGCCTCCATTATCTCTGGACGGAACCGTCGCTGCTGTTGTTTAACAGGCTTCATGTCCGGATTGATGTTGAGGCGATGCATAGCCACTTGAGGATCAAGTCCAGGCATGTCCTCATAATTTCAGGCGAAGACATCTATATACTCTTGTACAAGAGATATTAAATCCTTCTTCTCTGGAGACGACAGGCCGTCACTTATGAAGATGGGTTTAGGATTGGCTTCATCTCCTAGGTTGACTTGAACAACCTTGTCTTCTGTGGGTGGCTCACGCTGTTCAAAGCGGATGTCCCAAAGAGCATTCAAATGTCTGATCCAAGGGTCTGTATCAGATTGGATCATTTCTTCATCTTCATCCTCCAGATGGCTTGTCGAAACCATGTTTACTGAAAGCCCTTTGAAGATGTTGCCGACACTGACATCTGATTCCCACGACGACGTGTCTGATGAGCAGTCATGACTTGACAGTCTCTCCGAATCAGAGGCTGATGGCACTGGGGTTGATATATAGCCCAACCCCCGGCGCGTCTGATGATAGTAATCAGGGTTTTTCCTTTCGGTACAAAGGATCGAAGCAGTGTTCTTCTTCCTTTTCCGAAGTTCAACCCAGGCCTGTTGGTTAGATCATACCCCATGCGCTTCATCATCTTGAGCGTTCTCGGTTCATAATGATCGAACTGAGGGGATTCATCCTCACCTTCCGATTCTTCGTGGGGCATTGGTTCAGACGCGATTCGCCCAAAAAGTATTGGTCTTTGGCCTTTTCGTCTGGCTGGAACCATGAATACAGACTCTTGCGCATCACCATTATCTTGGTATGTCCCGAAGGATGATTTCACCGGTACATGCAAAGATGTCAAAGCATCTATTGCCGACCAGAGGTCATCGTCCACGTCGGTAGTGGTATCCGACGGTATTGAATCGGAAACATACACAGGAAATACGCAAAGTCTAAATCTTCATTAATGTACCAACCACCCGCATCGTCGGTGGTATCAACATCGAGCTTATTAGTGCTCTTTACAATGGGCTCCAACTCCCACAGGCACTCTTCTTTCTCAGGCTCAATGTCAGCTTCATTACCAGAGTCTGGCTCCTCTGGTTGTGGGGTTTCATTAGTCTCCTCCGGATCCTGATATAAGAGGGAGTCCGTGAAATAATTTTCAACCCCTTTAAACGGATGCCTTTCGGCAATCAACGTTCGGACCTGTCCACTCTCGTCAATGTATTTCATGACTTGGTGGAGAGTAGAGGGAACGATGGAATTGCGGTGAATCCATGGTCGTCCCAGCAACAGGTTGTAGGAAGTGTCCGCGTCAATGACGTAACACGTCACTTCTGACTTGAGGCTCCCGATCTGGCATTTGAGCTTGATCTTCCCCATTGGGCGGGAGCTGTTGGCATTGAACCCGTAAATAGTCGTCTGGGTAGGGCTCAGACGATGGGTAGGAATGCCTAGAAACTGCATAACCCGGCGAGGTATGATGCTTAGCGCAGACCCTGGGTCTACCTGGATGCGGTTCACCTCGGATGACCCAATATACCCTGTGAAGTATAGGGGTCGGTCATGCTTCCCTTTAACCTGCATGTCGTCTGTTGTGAAGGTGATGCAGGGAGCATTTGGGGAGGCGTGGAGGCAATCCTCTACATCTTCCTCCCTTGGCACGCGGGTCATAAAGACTCAGCATTGGCCAAAGCTTCTTGTAGAGCCTCTCTGGTTGACTTTGATAGCCTCAGGAGCTCATACAAGGTAATGCGTGCCGGGATGTTGGCTAATTGAGCCAAGACATCAAAATTGTAAGGTGTCGAGGATCCTTCCGTTACACCTTTTAGAAGAGCCCGAGAAAACCGGGTTTCTTTCTGTTTCTCCACAGGTGGTTTCGTGGAGGGCTTGGCTGGTTCTACGGCTGGTTGCGGAGAAGCCGCTGCTGTCTCGCCGTACTGCTTCAAGTATGCCTGTCCTGAACGGGTCCCCGCCGTAGGTTGGCTGGGCTCTGCGGCCAGGACTATTGTTTCCTCTTCTGAGTCAGTCAGCGAGGGAACATCAGTGTCCGCTTCTCGAGAGGAGGCGCATATCACATGGCAAGATGAAGCCTTCCCTTTGCCTTTGGACTTCCTGTTGGTCACAGTCGTCCATTGTTGCTCGTCGACGAGGTCAGGGTGGACCCACATGATTTCCCCTCGAGGTGTAGGGACGGGTACCAAGCCTTTCTCCTGCTGCTGATGAGGGTCTGTGTTGACCACCCTCAGTTCTCCTTTCGGGACAGAGATTACCCCCACGGGTGTCGGGGGTCGTGTCCCAAACTGGAGAATCGACGTCATGTTGGCCGTCATCTTCTTCTGCTCCGGTCGGAGTTTTAATACCTCCGCGTCAATCAGAGCTTGAAGGATGTCCTTAAAGACATAGCAGCTTTTGGTAGGATGTCCGAGCATCCTGTGGTATAAGCAGTAGGTGGGATTGTCGGTCTTGCCGACTTCCTCCGGGCGCCTAATTTCAGGGAGCTTCAGTCGATTGCTCTTGTTGAGTAGTTTGAAGAGCGAATCGACGTGTTCCTCCTTGAAGGAATACTGCTTGTTGGGGCGTGGCTGGCTTGAAGAGCCACTTGCCCTGCCTGTTTGAGGTTTGGTGGGAGATTTGGTCTCCGTCGCCAAATTATCCTTCCGCTTGGTTTGGAGGGATGTGTCTGGTGCACGCCTTGTCGACCTCTCTGGCCTGGGCTTGCCTTCTTCCGCTCTGACGCGGGCGACAATCTCCTCAGCCTGTTCACCTTGCTGGACTAATTGTTTCCAGGTGCGGCTTTCAGCAACTCCTATTTGAGCAAGGAGTGAGGTTTGGAGATTATGGCGACATGTTTCCACCAGGGTGGCCTGGGTCATGCCGCTTGGACATCGGAGTGCCATGTTCCGAAATCTTTCTACGAAAGACTTGACGGACTCTCCCTTTCGCTGTTTTGTAGCTAAAAGGGTAGGCATTGTGACCTCCGAATCATCTTCGAAGAAGCGTGTCAGAAACAACTTCTCCAAGTCGCCCCAGTTCTTGATTGAACCTTCTGGGAGCTTCATGAACCATTCAAAGGCCAACCCTTTCAGGGTGCCGATGAACAGTCGCGCCAGGATGGCATCGTTATCTACCACATTCCCGGTCTGGGATTTGAAGTAGTAGATGTGCTGGTTGGGTGACCCCTTCCCGTCGAATGCTTGGAGAGTTGGAGCCTTGAACTTAGGAGGGTACGGGACTAAGTCCCACTCGGCCGGATAGGGCCGGACTACTCCAGCTTCTTGGAGGCCTTTACGGTTGGTAAGGGCCTCGAGGCGCTGCTCCAGTTGACTCATTCTTTTAGCATGAGCCTTTCCCGGGGTCTGGTCGCTTCTTGCCTGCGACGAGGGCTTGGACACATCCGAGGTAGATCGTCGTGTCTCGTCAGAAGATTCGGAGGGTCGGCTTCCTCCCTTTCTCCCTTTCCCCTTCGGTCGTCTAGGAGGAGATCTCGCTCTTTCTTCAAGCAATTTCTCAAGCATATGCTTGAGGGAGTCAATGGATCTCTGTTGAGAGGCGATTATATCCATCTGGTGCTTCTGCGTCTGTTCTAAACGCCTGGTCGTCTCCTCAGGAGTGTCGGCCATGTAGGCGGAAGCCTCCTTCTCGACGGAAGAGTTTGAAGCCTGCGACTCCACTATAGCGGAGTGAGAACCACCCATTCTAATGCCGCGGGCTAAGGCATTATAGTCAATTGGGGGAATGGCCCCTGTCCGGGTGCGAGTGTGTTGATACACCCCCTCCGGTTCAGAGTCAGATTCCTCTGAGTTGACCATTAGTTGTTTTCCCTTGCTTCTGCTAGTCATGTTTGCAGTAAGCTCCGGGTATTCAACATCTGAGAAGGTTTCTCCTCCTGTGGGAGCGTCTTCTCTTGGCTGACGGGGGAATCAGGGTCAGCTGTCTAATTAAAGACGGCTGGTGCACGCCTGACTTGCAATGGCATCCAGAGAGCATCTGGATGAGCTGTTGACAGCAGCATGGAGAAGTAGTCTGATTGGCACTCCTTTTCCTTGTCAAATAATCCCTCAAATCTGTGGGAGGGGGATTAAAGAGACTGGTCTCGCAACGTCGACGACGGGAGACAGTCATGTGCTGTTCAGCCTGGACACAGGTTTCAGAAACGCGGCTGTTGCGTCGCGGCTGCGTCACGCGCGTCTGGCGTCTCTGTTGATGTGAGACGCGACTTTCGCGTTGCTGTCTGCTGCGTTGGAGCAGAGAGACTTGGGAGAGAGTGGGCTGCTGGGCCCCATGCCTATGGGCGCGTGCTTCCTGCGTTTGACAAGACGCAGAAGCTTCGCTTTGGCGTTTGGCAAGTTGGTCTTCAGAAGGCTCAACTTGGGGAGTCTCGTGTTTGGGTCGCCAAACACGGACCTCTCGCACTGGACGAGGTGCGGGCAAGGCATCGGATCGTACGCTGCGTTCAACCCCAGTCAGAAAACCAACGGTTCCGACCGAGTGTTGACGCGCGCGTCTTCTCTGTCGACGCTCGGCATTCCGATTGCGCCGTGGAGGAAGAGAGAAGCCAACAACTTCCTGGTTTGTAGAACCAGGGGTGTTTGCCACGCGGGTCTCCTGAGAGACGCTGACGCGGGCGTTCTGTGCGACACGGTCGATCGCACCAGTAGATGTGCCGGGGACCACGCGGGCCTTCAGAGAGGCGTTGGCGCGTGTGTTCTGCGCGACGCGGTTGATCGCAGCAGAGGAGTCTGAGGTTACGCGGGCCTTCTGGGAGGCGTCGGCGCGTGAACCAAACTTGGCACAGTGGGCAGCAGGAGCACCCGACAGAGCCTCAGATTGGGCTTCAGGGGGCTGTCCACTTGAGACCCTGCGGCAGACGCGGGTCTTTGGGCTCTTGGAGCCAGAAGAGAGGAACTCTTCATACTTCGCCTGGTCGAACTCGACGACGAGGGATTCGACCATTTTCCCCTTACGGAGAACGTCATCTTGCACCACGGTGCGCTCGTCAGTAACGAAGGTAGTCCCCAGCGGAGTCGCCATCTCTTGTGGGGTGCCGGAAAATCCTGGTGGTCGGAGAAAGTGGTTTTAGCTGTAAAAGATTTCCTTGATTCAAGCGAAACGATTACAACCAAAAGAACTACTCTTCCCTCTTTTCCAGTTACAAGGGAGGGAGGATGTCTGAATCTTCCCTTTGTTTAAGGCTGGGTTCTTCGTGTGGCGATGGAGAGTGAATCTTGTTCTCCGTTGACCAGATGACCATCCTGGACCGTCGGGGGTCTTCTCTTCGGTCGGTAGAAAGAGTAACTCAGCTCCGTCTACCAAAACTCTCAAAGAGGAGGTAGGCGAAGAGCGGCTAGTACTCAGTAAGCTCGCTGAAGAGTCGTGCTTCCCTCTTGATGATCCTCTTGCCTGGATCGATTTTTGATGATGCCTTATCTCAAAGCTCTCTCCCTTCAAAACTCCGATCTTCTCCCCAGCTTCCATCCCCTCTTCATAGCAAACAAGGCTATTTATAGGGGTCTCAGGGGGTGAAGGTGCCTCCTGAAAACGCTCCCGAATGAGGGGCCACTACCCGCTACATGCGCGGTGACTGGCCCCGCAATCAGGGCCGTTGCAACTGAGACGCGGGCGTGGGCCAAACGCGCCTTGAAGTTTGAGACGCGGGCGTCGAGCCAAACGCGCTTGAGACGCGGGCTTCGGGCCTTCACGTCTGGATGCTGAGGCGCGGGCGTCGGGCCGATACGCCTGATGCTGAGACGCGGGCTTCGGGCCGACGCGTCTTGATGCTGAGACGCGGGCTTCGGGCCGACGCGTCTGAACGTTGAGACGCGGGTGTAGAGCCAACGCGTCTTAATGCTGAGACGCGAGCATCGATTTCTCGCGTCTAGAGCTTGAGACTCTGCTTCCTTAATGGCTGGTCTGTTAGTCCTTTTTAGACAGCCTACAATAGTCAACTAATCACCTGGATTAGTTGACTAATACATTGTATAGTCGATTAGGTTTGGCCAACAGAGAGTTGAGGTTCTCAGGATTTGTCAGAGTAGTCGACTAGGATTTGGGACTAGTGCCCTGGCCTAACCGACTAATGTCAGATCTGGCAGTTTTCTTTTCTGGATCTGTTTTGAGTCCGAGTTGGATTCGAGTTTTCTTTATTCTGAGGCGTTGATTGTTCGTATTGATGGAGTTTGTTAAGACTAAGAAGTTCTATGGTCTATAAATTATCATTTAGGGGTGGCCTTCAATGTATTCGAAAAGAATCCAATGAAAATTTGTAATTTCTAAGGGTGAAATTCATCTAGCTGAGAATTCTAAGAGAAGCTTAGCCAGAAGGGTCGCTGTTCTTGGCGGCCATCAGGGGTTTGTAATCTTCTCAGCGTGAGTGTAAGTAATTCTTATTCTACTTCCCCAAAATTTTAATAAAGTTTCTCCCCTTCTTCCATGAACGTAGAGACGATCTGTTTGGTCGCTGGAACCACGTTAAATTGTTTGTTGGCTTTTTATTTACTTTGGAATATCTTTTTCTTCTCTTCTTCACATTGCCTTAGTAGATCATGTGGTTTGTTTTCGCTGCGTCGCCCCAGTCGATCCGGTCTTGGGGGCGTACCTCCCCTGAAATCACAACAATTGATATCAGAGCATAAAGATTATTTCACAACAGGGTATTCATGTGCGTATATAATCCAACACTGAAAAGTGGATAGAAAAATGATGAACTTAAGTAGAAATATGAAACCTTTACCTATTAGCTTAAGTTTTTGGATCAGATTGGCTCTCAACCTCTATTTAAGAGCTATATTATTCCTCGTGGATATTCAGGTGACTCCCTAATAGTGGTATCAGAACTCAGGTTATCCCCGTGGGAGTGTGGAGACTGATAGAAGCCCGACAAGTTAATTAGAAGTTGTGACTAATGTTTAGTTTCTCACGAACAGTAGAGATTCGTGAACGGTTAGCCAACCACTTCTTGAGAGCCCAAAATCAGTTTGCTCACAAATGAGTTCCCCATGTACGGTTGAGGTTCATGAATGATTGCAGCTGGAAATGCAGAGATTCGGGAATGGAAGACTGAGATTTGTGAATGATTTTGGCCGATAATGTAGAAATCCATGATGGGAAGGTCAGGATCCATTTATGATTGTAGCTAGCAGACGAGTTTTTCAATACGACCGAGATACGTGAATGGTTGTGTAACACCCATCCTCAGTATACGTACACAGTTACGTGTCCTGATTTTTGGAGCATATTTTTTATTTTATTATTATTATTATTATATTTTATTTTTCTGCTATTTAAATTCTTACTCATATAGCAGTACTGCATGATTTGATCTGTTTGGTATTCAGATTTGACTGATTTCAGTTTCAAAAATTAATTTTTAATATTAATTTTTAATATTCTAGATTTTTTATGATTTTCTGGAATTTTTCGGAATTAAATTGTAGATCTTCAAAACGGTGTCGGCCAGTTTCGTTGACCGACTTTCGGATTTTTTATTTACGATCGGAGTTGAAAATCTTAAAACGACTTTCACAGTATTTCTTGAAATCATGTTTTCTATCTAAATGAATTTTTTTAGAATTTTCAGAATTTATCAAAAATCCGGCCTACCCGGTGTAGACACCGTTCACAGTGGATTCCCAGATTTTTATTTTGAAAATGAAATTGAATTTCTAAAAACCGATTTCACTAAAAATCTTAAAGTAATATTTTTATTTTTGAGAATTTTGGGAGACTTTTTGAGATACTTCAATTTTGGACTTTTCTGGAATTTCCGGTGTTTTTCCCAGATACCGGGAATTTATCCAGATATTCCACTTTTCTCTTTTTCCCATTTTCTCTCTCCTTTCTCAGACGCGGGTTTCACCAACTGGATTCATCATTAAATGCAGTGATCCTCTCCATACTGCATTTAATGTTTATGGGCAAGTTCAACTCAGGTCAAATCACCATGTCTTTTTGTCTTTTCCTTATATTTTCCTTTCTGGACGCAGCTATAATCTCCGCGTCCAGCTCTTATAGCCCAGACACGGGCTTCAATTGAATGGAGACGCAAGTCTCCATTCTTGCATTTCTTTGATTGAATGGAGGGCAAGATGGTAATAATAAACTTTACCTTTATATATATATTCACATGCCCTCCCATCTTCTCTCTCTTTCATTATTTTCCTCCCATCTTCCATTTCCAGCAAGCTCCAACAGCAAACACAGCCACCAAGCTCCCTTTGGCCGGCCATTACCACCACCCACCATCTCCATCTTCTCCACCAACTTCTTCCACCATTTCCTCCACCATTCTCCCCTCCATCTCCTCCTCCATTTCCAACAACTACACCTCTTCTTCAACCTCTTTTCACCAAGAAACATTAACAAAACCCATCCTCTCCATCAACTTCACCACCATCTCCACCACCACCTGCACCACCGTAACCTCCACCAAGCATACCATCTTCTCTTCCTCGTCATCCTCTTTCCGACGAACTATAGATTCGTCCCCCGAAACATCGTTTGCAAAATCCCATTTTGTCAAATTGAACTATACTTGCACCATCAACCTCTCTCCTTCTCTTTAAAGCCGGTCACCTCCGTTGGATTGGGGCCGTGCTCTTCTTCATCATCGGCAAGACTCTAGGGCCGGTACCCTCCTTTTGGATTGGGGCCGAGCTTTTCTTCGTCGGCAATATCGCCGTAGATTATTCCGGTAATCGTTCGCGATTATTCCGGTAATCGTTTTGGTGATAATTGACGACAACTTTGACAAAGAACTCATCCTCACTTGGTATTCTTCTCCCGGAGCGTCGGATGCATCAAAGGAACATTTTTAGGCGAGTAACTTTACTCGCCAAGACATGGATAACTTATTTTTATACTTGTATTTTTATATCAAACAACTTCAACTCTCAAAAGTTAGTTCTGCTCTCTGTTGCACTCTGTTAGTCGACTTGATCCATTCATTAGTCGACTTGAACCCTTTATTAGTCGACTACCCCTTTATCCCTAGTCGACTAACTTTTTCCTGAAGACGCGACCCTTGAGACGCGGCTCTATGAGACGCGGCTCTCTGAGACGCGGCCTTATTAGTCGACTACCCATTTTTCCCTAGTCGACTAACTTTTTCCTGAAGACGCGGCCCTATGAGACGCGGCCTTATTAGTCGACTTGGCCTTCCTCTATAGTCGACTAACCCTTCATAAGTCGACTACTTGCCTCTCCCTAGTCGACTAACTTGGCTGTCTGCTGTGGTTAATCACTTCCTTGAATATGGACCTTATCCTTTGGACTTGTATTATATATATTGTTATTACATGACTTGTCACTTGACGAATATCTCCTCTTGTCATGCTATCTCTTGACACCAGGCATGACACACTTGACTCTTTTAATTATCACGATAACGGGAATGGTAACCGGGCATCTTGTTTTACAAACTTGAATTACGTGATAGTACACATTGTACTCCTGATACTCCTGTCTTCATAATATTCCGGACTTGCTCCTGCTCATTCCCGAAATCGGATAATTACCTAAATAACTCATAAAATGAGACAAACTTACATCGGGTCGGGGGAAACATGCGGCTATCAATATATGTTCGTGTTTACAGTGGTTTTAGGTATGTTGTGCAACTACATTTTTCGGTTTGACCTGAGGGCCTCCAGGCGACCGAGGGGAGCGCTGGCTCCCTCCTTCTTGGTACCATCTTGACAAGGGCATCCTATAAGACCCTACTGTACGCCTTGCGGCAGGTTCCGTCCACCAGCAACGGAACAATCCTGGGCCGTGGTCCCGGGTATGCACGGGACCCACTGTAAACATTGTTCGTTGATACCCCCGCTAGTTTCCAATAACAACCTTGCTTACTCGATGTGGATCTATGTGTGCTGGGACGCTAGTTCACATGGCTAGACATCAGAGTAAGACAAGTAATAATAATAAAAGACGTCAACTATGGATCCGTTTTATGCGCTTGGATTACGGTGACATGAGATAAAGGTATATAGATGAGGGTTTCCTTGTTTGGATTATTCCCTCGAGGTACTAGTCTCATGAGGTCGTAGCCTAAGCTAGTACAATGTCTTCCCAACTTAACTCGTTATGCTTCCTTTACTTGCTGGCTGATTATTCATGATACTACATCAACTCTCCTACTCATATCTCTTATGCCACTCGGCTGTAACCTGATCATTTGTTTGGGAGGTCCTGACTCCCTTGAATTTGTATGTTCAGGTTCTGAAGCGTGGATTGAAGTGGAGCCCTCCACTGAGGATCAAGCCTATTTCTTGGAACAAGCTGATTTGCCCTAGCTCCTTCCGTTCCTGAATCCTTCTGCTAGCTCGGGGATCTTCTTCTCAGCCCGTGAGCACCTTTTGTTGTACAAATTGTAATTTTACTTTTGTATCTGGCTGTGATATAATGTACATGTATCAGTATATCACGCTCTGTGATGACTTTGTAATCTTTCTGTTGGAATGTATATTGCCACGTGCTTCCGTACTCTTTTACTTGCATGTATTGTTGCTTAGCGTATATACGTGAGGGTATTTTCGACCTGCGTATGTACGTCGCAGTAACGTCTCCGTACCCTCCGGATCGGGGCGTTACAGGTTGGTATCAGAGCCTAGGCTCTCACACCTACAGTACAACCAAATTGCAAATTAATGGGATCTTAATTTGCAGTTGGGGTGCATGAGTTTCGGTTAAACATTCCAACTACAAAGTTATCCATTTCTTCTTGATATTCCTTCCCTCGATTCCTAAAGTCCATCTATCTTCTGCTTTCACTCCTCTTTTCAGACATCTTTTACCAACATAGATATGGATAGGAGGGCAGGACGTAACAATTCTGGGCAGCCACAGAATGGACCCACAGAGGGAAATGCTGATATTCTTAGGGTTATCCAGAATATGGTGGAGAATCAATAAAGGCAGACCGAACTCCTCCGGCAAGGATTGATAGCAGCTCCTCAAGAACGGAGGCCAGGCAACGTGTCAGACTTCAGGCGGTTGCAGCCGGCAATATTACGGGGGGAGAAAGACCGCTAGATGCCGAGCAGTGGCTAATTGACACAACAGATCTCTTGAAGGCAGCACGGGTCCCAGAGGAAGATAAGGTGGAAGTCGCCAAGATCCAATTAAAGGACGTGGCTAGAAACTGGTGGTTAGCTGAAGAAGCGAGACTGGATAGACCCATCACTTGGGACCAGTTCTCTAAAAGCTTTTATGATAGATTCTTCCCTACCACAGCTCAGAAAGAGATGGAAGAACAATTCATCCGACTTCAACAATGGAACCGGTCTGTTGACGAATATGCTGCTGAGTTCTTAAGGCTGAGCCGTTTTGCTCCATATATGATAGCTGATGAGGAGAAACGGGCAAGCAGATTTCAGCAGGGCTTACAAATGGATATTCAAGTCCTTTTGATTCCCCAGCAGCTGAAAACGTATTCCCAAGTCCTCACTGTAGCTCGGGAAGTGGAGCGAGGATTGGAGAAAAAGAATCTTGATCAGATGAGAAAACAAGCCATGAGAGGCCATTTCAACAACTGGGCAGAGGAGGTCCAGTCAGAACTGTAAAGGCCTCAATGGTTAGAAGACCATTTCGGTCAGCCCCTCCTCAGTCAACTCAAATAGTTCCTGTTGTAATTATTGCCAGAGGCCAGGTCACTTGCAAAAGGATTGTCGCAGGGCTAATGGGTTGTGCCTGGCATGTGGATCCGGTGATCACACAATAGAAGGCTGTCCCCTTAAGAGAACTGGGATGATGAACAGGACCCTACCGGCACTTCCTGCACCTATTGGACAGAGGAACCTAGGGCCAATGGTCGGAAGGGCCCCCTCTCCCTCTACAACAACGGGCTTTACGCCCAGCTCCAAGGGGAGGAAGAACAATAGCAGGTCGTGGAAGAGGACGAGCCTACAACCTTAACGGCAGAAGAGGCCCAAACTTCTGGAGAAGTGGTAACAGGTAAGATTATGGTGCACTCTAAACCTGTCTTAGCCCTCTTTGATTCTGGCGCTTCTCATTGTTACATATCAGATAGTTTCATTGCTTTGAACTCTATACCTGTTGAATCTTTAGACCACCAGTGGGAGATTAGTACCGGTAATGGGGTAGTCATCTCTAACAGAATTTGTGTAGATTGTCCGGTGGAACTGTGTGACAGGACATTAGCAGTGGATATGCTCGTGCTGGATACTAAAGGGTACGACGTAATCTTAGGCATGACTTGGCTCAGCAAATACCATGCGGTCATTGATTGTCGAAACAAGAAAGTCATTTTCAGAATACCGCTTCAACCTGAGTTCCAATTTGAAGGAGAACATAAACCTGCCAAGGGAAAACACAGATGACTGTTGCTGAGATCCAGAAAAAGAGAGTACCAGTTTGGAATGAGTTTCCAGAAGTATTTAAGGAGATCTCAGGACTTCCACCTGATAGAGTAATTGAGTTCTCCATTGATATCATTCCGGGCACAGTCCCAATATCTAAGGCCCCATACAGAATGACGCCCACTGAATTAGAAGTTCTAAAGAAGCAGTTACAGAAATATTCTGACAAGAGATTGATTAGACCAAGTACTTCACCATGGGAGCTCCAGTGCTATTGGCCAACAAGAAAGATGGTGGTAAGAGGTTGTGTATAGACTACAGAGAATTAAACAAAGTTACCATCAAGAAGTATCCTTTACCAAGAATTGATGATCTTTTTGATCAACTTCATGGGGCCCGGGTGTTTTCCAAATTGGATTTACAATCAGGTTATCACCAACTGAAAGTGAAGAAAGAAGATATTCGAAGACAGCATTCCGAACTCGATATGGTCATTACGAATTTCTGGTCATGCCCTTCGGAGTAACCAACGCCCCAGCTGTCTTTATGGATTAATGAACCGAGTCTTCTCGCCATATTTGGACCAGTTTGTTGTGGTGTTTATCGTTGATATCTTGATATATTCCAAAAACGACAGAGAGCATGCAGAGCACCTGAGAATAGTACTACAGACTCTCCGGCAGGAGCAACTTTATGCAAAGGATAGCAAGTGTGAGTTCTGTTAGACCATATAGCTTTCTTGGGTCATGTAGTTTCAGAAGAAGGAATTTCAGTTGACCCTAACAAGATCCGGCAGTAAAAGATTGGCCAACCCCAGGACAGTAACAGAAATTAAAAGCTTTATTGGATTAGCCGGATATTACAGAAGATTTGTCCAAGACTTCTCCAAAATCGCAGCCCCATTAACAAAGCTCACCAGAAAGGGAGAAAGGTACCTATGGTCAGAAGAATGTACTGCAGCATTTGAGCAATTAAAGAAAAGACTAATTTCAGCTCCAATCCTGAAGACTCCCTCGGGAACAGGAGGGATGGTTATATATAGTGATGCATCCGAAAAGCCTAGGATGTGTATTAATGCAGCATGGTCATGTCATAGCTTATGCATCTAGGCAATTGAAACCACATGAGAGAAATTACCCAACCCATGACTTAGAACTGGCGGCGGTAATATTTGCATTGAAGATCTGGAGACACTACCTTCTGGGGACAAAGTATTGATCTATACTGATCATAAAGCCTTAAGTATATCTTCACACAGAAAGAATTAAACATGAGGCAACGACGGTGGCTTGAATTGATGGCCGACTATGACATAGACTTACAGTACCACCCTGGTAAGGACAATACAGTCCCAGATGCATTAAGCAGGAGACTAGAGAATAGAGTATTATTACAACTTACTCAACAGGAGGAATTGCTTCGGGAAATCATAAAGCTGGACTTGATGCTAATACAAGGAACTGATGAGTCAGGTCAACTAATGACCTTCCAGATTCAACCAACCCTGATAAGCGAAATTAAGGAAGCCCAAAAGGGGGACCCCAGATTACAGAAATTCAGGGCTCAAGTAGAAGCTGGGTTAAGAACAGACATCCATATTCATTCGGATGATGCACTTTATTTTGGCAACAGAATCTGTGTACCACCAGGGGAAGGCCGGCAGAAAGTTTTGGCAGAGGCACACAGTTCGGCGTATTCCATACACCCAGGAGGAAATAAAATGTATCAAGACTTGAAGCAGAATTTTTGGTGGAATGTCATGAAGAGGGAGATAGCCCAGTATGTGGCAAAATGCTTGGTTTGTCAGCAAATAAGGTAGAACATCAGAGAACAGCTGGACTTCTTCAACCGTTGCCGATACCCGAATGGAAGTGGGAACATATCACCATGGATTTTGTTACAGCTCTACCCCGCAGTCCTAAGGGTAACAATGCAGTATGGATGATCGTTGACCGCCTCACAAAAGCAGCTCACTTTCTACCCTTCAGAGTAGGTCAGTCAACAGAAGTTCTTGCAGATAAATATATGAAAGAAATCGTTCGTCTGCATGGAATTCCAGTTAGCATCGTGTCAGATAGAGACACGAGATTCCGATCACATTTCTGGGAAAGTCTCCAAGAAAATTTGGGAACTCGTCTGAAACTCAGTACCTCATATCATCCTCAGACAGATGGACAATCTGAACGAACTATCCAAATCCTTGAAGACATGTTGCGAGCCTGCATGGTAGAATTTAAGGGTCATGGGAAGACTATATTCATTTGCAGAATTCTCTTATAATAACAGCTATCAGGCTAGTATCAAAATGGCACCATTTGAGGCATTATATGGCAGAAAATGCAGGTCGCCGATATGTTGGGACGAAGTTGGCGAAAGAAGACTTATGGACCTGATATTCTAGTTCAGACAACAGATAAAGTCCGAATTATAAGAGATCATCTCCGGGCAGCACAGAGCCGACAGAAGAGTTGGGCAGACACTAATAGAAGACCGTTGGAATTCAGAACGGGTGATCATGTATTTTTAAGGATATCACCAACCAAAGGGGTAATCCGGTTCGGTACTCGTGGAAAACTTAGTCCGAGATACATCGGCCCATTCGAATTTTGGATCGTGTGGGGATGTGGCTTACCGATTGGCATTACCGCCATCTTTAGAAGGAGTACACAATGTATTCCATGTATCACAGTTGAGGAAGTATGTCAAGGATGAGAGTCACATTCTAGATCACTCAGAATTAGAACTACAACCCGATTTGTCTTACAAGGAGCAGCCGATGACCATTCTGGACAGAAGTGTCAAGACACTGAAAAATCGGGCAATACCATTGGTACTGGTTTCTTGGAATAGGCATGTCCCAGGAGAAGCTACATGGGAACGAGAGGATATTATTCGTGAACGTTACCCCCAACTCTTTCCATCTTAGTTGGTAAAATTCCTTGCCCCTATTCTTTCACATCCCCATTATCGAAATTTCGAGGACGAAATTTTTGATAAGGTGGATGGATTGTAACACCCCATCCTCAGTATACGTACACAGTTACGTGTCCTGATTTTTGGAGCATATTTTTTATTTTTTATTATTATTATATTTTATTTTTCTGCTATTTAAATTCTTACTCATATAGCAGTACTGCATGATTTGATCTGTTTGGTATTCAGATTTGACTGATTTCAGCTTCAAAATTATTTTTTAATATTAATTTTTAATATTCTAGATTTTTTATGATTTTCTGAAATTTTTCGGAATTAAATTGTAGATCTTCAAAACCGGTGTCGGCCAGTTTCGTTGACCGACTTTCGGATTTTTATTACGATCGGAGTTGAAAATCTTAAAACGGCTTTCACAGTATTTCTTGAAATCATGTTTTCTATCTAAATGAATTTTTTTAGAATTTTCAGAATTTATCAAAAATCCGGCCTACCCGGTGTAGACACCGTTCACAGTGGATTCCCGATTTTTATTTTGAAAATGGAATTGAATTTCTGAAAACCGATTTCACTAAAATCTTAAAGTAATATTTATTATTTTTGAGAATTTTTGGGAGACTTTTTGAGATACTTCAATTTTTGGACTTTTCTGGAATTTCCGGT
The DNA here is from genome assembly GCA_038442645.1 of Agave tequilana. Lineage (NCBI taxonomy): Eukaryota > Viridiplantae > Streptophyta > Magnoliopsida > Asparagales > Asparagaceae > Agave > Agave tequilana. The sequence goes on along the minus strand of JAVJIF010029634.1, from coordinate 23,133 downwards.
GTTTTTCCAGATACCGGGAATTTATCCAGATATTCCACTTTTCTCTTTTTCCATTTTCTCTCTCCTTTCTCTCAGACGCGGGTTTCACCAACTGGATTCATCATTAAATGCAGTGATCCTCTCCATACTGCATTTAATGCTTATGGGCAAGTTCAACTCAGGTCAAATCACCATGTCTTTTTTGTCTTTTCCTTATATTTTCCTTTCTGGACGCAGCTATAATCTCCGCATCCAGCTCTTATAGCCCAGACAGGCTTCAATTGAATGGAGACGCAAGTCTCCATTCTTGCATTTCTTTGATTTGAATGGAGGGCAAGATGGTAATAATAAACTTTACCTTTATATATATATTCACATGCCCTCCCATCTTCTCTCTCTTTCATTATTTTCCTCCCATCTTCCATTTCCAGCAAGCTCCAACAGCAAACGCAGCCACCAAGCTCCCTTTGGCCGGCCATTACCACCACCCCCATCTCCATCTTCTCCACCAACTTCTTCCACCATTTCCTCCACCATTCTCCCCTCCATCTCCTCCTCCATTTCCAACAACTACACCATCTTCTTCAACCTCTTTTCACCAAGAAACATTAAAGAAACCATCCTCTCCATCAACTTCATCACCATCTCCACCACCACCTGCACCACCGTAACCTCCACCAAGCATACCATCTTCTCCTCCTCGTCATCCTCTTTCCGACGAACTATAGATTCGTCCCCCGAAACATCGTTTGCAAAATCCCATTTTGTCAAATTGAACTATACTTGCACCATCAACCTCTCTCCTTCTCTTTTAAAAGCCGGTCACCTCCGTTGGATTGGGGTCGTGCTCTTCTTCATCATCGGCAAGACTCTAGGGCCGGTACCCTCCTTTTGGATTGGGGCCGAGCTTTTCTTCGTCGGCAATATCGCCGTAGATTATTCCGGTAATCGTTCGCGATTATTCCGATAATCGTTTTGGTGATAATTGACGACAACTTTGACAAAGAACTCATCCTCACTTGGTATTCTTCTCCCGGAGCGTCGGATGCATCAAAGGAACATTTTTAGGCGAGTAACTTTACTCGCCAAGACATGGATAACTTATTTTTATACTTGTATTTTTATATCAAACAACTTCAACTCTCAAAAGTTAGTTCTGCTCTCTGTTGCACTCTGTTAGTCGACTTGATCCATTCATTAGTCGACTTGAACCCTTTATTAGTCGACTACCCCTTTATCCCTAGTCGACTAACTTTTCCTGAAGACGCGACCCTTGAGACGCGCTCTATGAGACGCGGCTCTCTGAGACGCGGCCTTATTAGTCGACTACCCATTTTTTCCCTAGTCGACTAACTTTTTCCTGAAAACGCGGCCCTATGAGACGCGGCCTTATTAGTCGACTTGGCCTTCCTCTATAGTCGACTAACCTTCATAAGTCGACTACTTGCCTCTCCCTAGTCGACTAACTTGGCTGTCTGCTGTGTTTAATCACTTCCTTGAATATGGACCTTATCCTCGGACTTGTATTATATATATTGTTATTACATGACTTGTCACTTGACGAATATCTCCTCTTGTCATGCTATCTCTTGACACCAGGCATGACACACTTGACTCTTTTAATTATCACGATAACGGGAATGGTAACCGGGCATCTTGTTTTACAAACTTGAATTACGTGATAGTACACATTGTACTCCTGATACTCCTGTCTTCATAATATTCCGGACTTGCTCCTGCTCATTCCCGAAATCGGATAATTACCTAAATAACTCATAAAATGAGACAACTTACATCGGGTCGGGGGAAACATGCGGCTATCAATATATGTTCGTGTTTACAGTGGTTTTAGGTATGTTGTGCAACTACATTTTCCGGTTTGACCTGAGGGCCTCCAGGCGACCGAGGGGAGCGCTGGCTCCCTCCTTCTTGGTACCATCTTGACAAGGGCATCCTATAGACCCTACTGTACGCCTTGCGGCAGTTCCGTCCACCAGCAACGAACAATCCTGGGCCGTGGTCCCGGGTATGCACGGGACCCACTGTAAACATTGTTCGTTGATACCCCTGCTAGTTTCCAATAACAACCTTGCTTACTCGGATGTGGATCTATGTGTGCTGGGACGCTAGTTCACATAGCTAGACATCAGAGTAAGACAAGTAATAATAATAAAGACGTCAACTGTGGATCCGTTTTTATGCGCTTGGATTACGGTGACATGAGATAAAGGTATATAGATGAGGGTTTCTTTGTTTGGATTATTCCCTCGAGGTACTAGTCTCATGAGGTCGTAGCCTAAGCTAGTACAATGTCTTCCCAACTTTAACTCGTTATGCTTCCTTTACTTGCTGGCTGATTATTCATGATACTACATCAACTCTCCTACTCATATCTCTTATGCCACTCGGCTGTAACCTGATCATTTGTTTGGGAGGTCCTGACTCCCTTGAATTTATATGTTCAGGTTCTGAAGCGTGGATTGAAGTGGAGCCCTCCACTGAGGATCAAGCCTATTTCTTGGAACAAGCTGATTTGCCCTAGTTCCTTCCGTTCCTGAATCCTTCTGCTAGCTCGGGGATCTTCTTCTCAGCCCGTGAGCACCTTTTGTTGTACAAATTGTAATTTTACTTTTGTATCTGGCTGTGATATAATGTACATGTATCAGTATATCACGCTCTATGATGACTTTGTAATCTTTCTGTTGGAATGTATATTGCCACGTGCTTCCGTACTCTTTTACTTGCATGTATTGTTGCTTAGCGTATATACGTTGAGGTATTTCCGACCTGCGTATGTACGTCGCAGTAACGTCTCCGTACCCTCCGGATCGGGGCGTTACAGGTTGTAACCAGCGGATGTGTTTCACACAGACGATCGAGATCCGTGAATGATTAAACTATATTCACATATGAAGTGGGAGATTGTTGAGTATTTATGTGCGAATATAGTCACACATTGGAATTGAATAGAAAAGTGATGAATTTAAATAAAAAATAAGACTTCTAACTATTAGCTTAAGCTTTTGAGATCATACCGATTACCAGCGCTCCTCATTAATTAATTGTTATATTCTTGTCCAGTCTCACCACCAACCATTCAACCAGTGACGTGGAGTTGTCCTCAAGCACTACAAAGATGAGATAAACAACTTAGCTTTCTCATGTACGCTTATTTTTTTATTCTAAGAACAAGCTCGGGGCTTCTAAAAAGTAATTAAAGGGTTCAATGTATGTTTAGATCAGCACTAACGAATCGACCGACATCACGAAATGACGAGGAAATTTTGCGTTTTTGCATCATCAAAGTAAACAACATAGTTAAAAGCATATTAGTTGTTAATTAATCTCTCTTTTTGGCAGCATAATTATAAACTGATAATTAATTAAACTGGCTTAGGATTCACGTCGACGACGTGGAGCTTTGCTGTGCTTCCTATCTGCAGAGATAAGAACTCACTTTTTAAAGTAAACTTGGCCTCATTTTTTGAGCGGGTCGGCAGCCTCTAATGTCACATGTCTAAATTCACCTTCACACTCAAAGAAATTCGATGGAACTTGGTCACTTTCTAGATGCAACGCTTGGCATGCCACGTGGGATGAGATTGTCGTATGTCAAAAAAAAAAAAAAAAATTCACTGCTGGTGGGACTCACTGGTGACCTCCAGAGAGCAAACTTGGGGCCTGGTCAGAGTCACGTCAGAGGGGAGAATAAATGTCTGCATTGCGGGTTCAAGCCGGTGACTCATGAGAAGCTTGTGTTCTAACCAACTCAGGCCAACCGGTTGAACCAATCGCGAGAGACGACCGCCGCTTCCTTATGTTTCATGCTATTTCAATTTTTCACTGGCCAGTAGCTACCTACTGACTACTTTTTTCTTAGAAAACTACGACGGGTGTCTGCTAGCAGCCTACATTCACAGCTTTTGTACGGTCGAGATCCGTGAACGGGCCTTCACGAAGCATCAAGTCCACCAATCGAGCCTAGTGATCACGTATAGACATGAGTCTAATAGTTCACTTGTTACATACCATCTTGAAAACCTCTTAATGTTTAGTTTATGGCCATCTTCTTCACTTTCGTGGGTCTAAGAGGAGAAAGTATTCTATTGTGAATTTGAGATGTCTACAAAATAATATATAGAGAGAGAGAGAGACGAGTTCTAATGATCTAACCTCTGTTCGTAGACTCTGTACTGAAGCCTAGTGGTCGTTACATAATATGTTTATTAGTGCCGTCTTTCAAATTTAGTTCGAAAAATTTTCTTGCCCATTTGGATTGGAAGATTCAAACCCATAACTTTCAAGCTGTGAAAGGTAGTGTCCCATATCGAGATGTGGATTCATTTTCTGCCCCAAATGATATGGGAATTAGTCCCCTCTGTCCCTTCATCTTTCTGAATTGGGGCCCAGCCCGGCTCGTGTCGTTCCAACAACTGAAGGGGAGCACCTCGTGCGGCAGATGCAATATATTTTTTCAGTGCGGACGTAAATGCAATAAGAATTTCAGTGTGGACGTAAATGTAATAAGAAAAAATAAAAAGGAAAATAATTGCACCAAAGACTTGAACTTGTGACCCCCCATACCATATTTTTATAAGTTACCACATGAGTTAAAACTTTAAAGTACATTTATTCTAATAAAAATAATCTAAAAAAAGAGATCATATACAAAAAAAAATTACAAATATATATACTATTCCATATATTTTATAAATACAATGTGAGAGTTGAGTTAGAGCTCTAAAGTATCTTTATTCTAGTAAAAATAATAAAAAAGAAAAAATCATATACTATTCCATATATTTTATAAAGGGGGTGTCCACCCACACTGGTGTGTATGTGGGTCTGTCCTTGAGCACCTAAGTATACGATTGCACGTAGTAACTGGAAACCAACTTTCATTCGCCAAACCCAGGTTCATCTCCTACAATGATTGTGGCCTCGTACAAGGATATGGAATCGATGGTTGATGTATTAGACTCTACCCTGTCTTTCATAGTATGCATTCCCATTCGTGTAGCAACTGATTCGGTAAGCTACGTGTTCGGACGAAAAACTATCTCCAGTCCCCCAATCTTATTCATAGCAACCTTTCAGCCGCTCAATGACCTATAACGCTAGTCAGTGCTCCCACAAGGGCTAGAAAGTAAGCCCCACAACCCAAAGCAGCGAGGAACAAATAGAATTTGCTACAAAAGCTGGCTAATCAATCTATATATATTTGAGACGGGTTGCCATAATGCTAGAAGTATGATGAATGCATCTATCATCTTAGTGCATATAATTGAATTCCTTTTATGGTTTCACATGATAAACCTAAAGGACTTGGGGCACCATCTCAAAAGATTAAGCTTTTAGGTGGAGTTGTTCAAATCTTTATATACCCAAGACCATCCCCACATCTAACTGATGTGGGACTATTTGTTCGACCCAAATCCCAACATCTTATTATATGTATCTATGAGTACTCATTATCTCTATAATTCCCAGTTCTTGTACTTATTTTTGACCGACTTGTTAAAATTTCCTGACTCCGTCACTGTCATTGCATAATGCCTATGTAAATTTTAGTTTGAAAAATCATTCACCACTCTGGATAAAGAGATACAACCTACAATCTTTCACGAGAGAGAAGAAAGTAATTCTAGGGCTTGATCTATGTTCCATATGCAAAAAAGCTAAAATATATGATTAGAAAAGCAAGCAACCCCTGAACTTGGAAGTCATTTTCAAAGAAAACTAGGAATTGTTTTCCACTCAAATTAGGTCGAGATGCATTGGACTATCAATTCAATACTAGCAACAAGGCAGCCCTTTATAACTAGAGATCAAAAAGTAGGGTTGAGTCACATTTTTTTTTTTTTTTTTTGCATTGCATTTGATTTTCTTTTCATCAGTCAAAAGTAGCCACTTGTGAATCTTGACTACAAGACTAGATCTAGAAGATGTGGGGAGAAAGCAGTGTAAGGAAAAGTGAAAATTTTACTTTGTAACATCAATTAAACATAGGACTTGAATGCAAAAATTCCCAGTATAAAATGACTCCTTGTTATCTCTACTTTTTCTGCAGCTTGCTTTTGGGTTGTACGAGCTCAAACTGCACAATAAATTTAGGTTTATTTATCTGCTCACAGGCCAGGTTTATTATTATTTTTTTCTTTCTTGTGTAGGAATTATTTGATGAATAATTCGACGACAAATTTTAAGCCCTAAAGTCAATAAAACATGGTCAATTTTTGTATGCTAATTTGCTGTAAACAGCACCATTTATGATATTCTTTTCACATAATATATTATTATTTTTTTGTCTTAATCAACAAAACAAACTAATTTTAATAAAATAAAATAAAAGGGATCTCAAAAGCAAAATTTAAGTTCAGAGAAGAGAGAGAGAACAAAAGACTTTCTTCTTCTTCTTCTTTTAATATTAGAAAAGAAAGACAAAGTCAGAGTCAAATTCAAAGCTAGATGATGATGATATAATAATAATTTTAAGGGGAACAAAGACTTTTTAAGGAGGAAAAAAGGCTAAAATTTATCATTTATCCTAGTCTTTCAAGTTCACTCTCACACATAATATCATTGAAACATCCCAAACAAGTAGATGCATAAACAGAAGTAAACTCCAGCTATTTTCATCAAACAAATTAGTTTTTTGCTAGCATTATTTGCCCCAAAATGCTTCAGCCCAAGAAAAAGAAAAAAAGAGTATAGATTACAATGTGGAGATCCCAGCATCAGTAGTATATTACAGAAAGAATCATGCCACCAACGAAGCCCAGTCCCAACACAAAAAAATACAAACTGAGAGACAAACATGAAGCAAGAGAGGAGGAAGCTGTAGCTTGTCAAATTTCAAAGCCCTACCCAACTGAAAAATTACATACATGTATGGCTTGAGCTTCCAGCTTTGCTATTTTTTCCTCTTCCACTTTACACTTTGATCTGCTAACATTCCAACAGCTATTGCCCTTCCCTTTGGGTGGTCGTCGCCCCAAATCCGGTGACCGGTGAGGTTTTGGCAAGAATATCCGGCGAGATTTCCCAGCTTCCGCTTCCTACCTCAGCTCTGGAAGCAGGATGTTGCGAATCCAAACCGGAAACGAGTTCTGACTCGGAGGCGACGCTGTGCATACCGTTACTGTTTCTCCGGCCCAACTCCTCGTCAACCTCTACGGACGCGCGGCGCCGTGATATCTTCAACAAGTCTCCACCAATCTCGAGATCGTCTTCTACTTTGGACCGCGGCTCACTGGGTGACTCTGATTCTGGCTCCTGACTGCGGCTGTTGGGGGGAGGCCTTGGGGCGTCCTCTCGCACAAAAGCACGGAAGTTGTTTCTTGACGGCTTCACGCTCGTGCAGAAAACTTCTAGAAAGTTATTCGCGCAGCCTTGGTCATAGACATTGGGCCGTTGTCAGCTCTGTATCGGAAATTCTCATATGTCGTCTGAAGAAACAATGAAATGAACATGTAATATGGCCAACAATAATATTATGTAGAATAAGGGATGTATAAAAACAGGAACCCGAGGCAAACAATAAGCCAAAGCCCCCAACAGAAGCATATCATTATCAATAACTATATCATCTATGGCCAATACAGCATCGAAATCATATATTATCCAAGACTCGAGCATCTTTGGTTTAAGCATTTATTAGAAGGGGAGAGAGAACTAATCCTTTAACCACTACGAAATAATGTGATAGGGAGAGAACCTATTGACCACTATGAAATAATGTGGAAGTCGAGCATACAAATAAAGTTAATGAAGACTTAAAAAGAAGAAAGGACTGTTAACTTGCTATGTTGTTCGTCCATTAGCCAATTAAGTAAAACACCCTAATTAATTTATGTCAATAATATTAAAAAATTATTAATCTCATTAAAAGATAAGCCAACCTCATTGCAAACAGGTCCAAATCCAAAATAGAAGGAAATGATCTCAAACAGTGAAGAAGTTTCCTCCTTTATTGAGTACAAGGTTTTATTCAAATAAATCATCCTAAGCTAAAAGAACCCTGGAAATAAGCTTCATAATAAAGTGATACGCAATTTGACAACATTTTCAATATTCACATAATAAGGTACTTGAATTTAAGGTATTTGAGTAAAACTAGCTCAAATAAATATTTCGTCCAATGGTTAGGTGTTATTTACTTATTCTCATCATTATGCTAGCATATGAAGATGTATAAAGGGTGCAGCAGCATAAATAAGGACCAAAATATCACAAACCAGATGTGTCCATGTCCTGCAACAGCTTGCAAACAATATACCTTGTGAATGGATGGTACAATACGTTACAATGATGACCAATGTGAAGCTGTTCAAACCCACAAATGTTATCTTCCAAAATTTAAGCTATAGCATTGTTTTCTCATATGAAGTGATATGCTTCAGTTCAGGCGTTTGATTACTAATTTACTCATTCAGCTGATACAGTAAATGAAATATGCACATGATTTCACTTGACTAGTTAAGAACATAGTTTTACTAATTAGATGTTTGTCCTCATTTTTGCCGGCTTTAAGCTGTGCGATTACTTCTGTGTTATATTGCAACTTATAATATTTGCACTTATGTGTATAGGATATGCAGAATATGAATTCCATCATACGACACATTACACACTGTAAAGATTCTTTCAACCATCAAAGAGAGCTTAAACTGAGAATCATGCTCCCAACCCCACACAACTTTACAAAGAACAAAACAACGATAAACAACATAACCAAAATAATCCCACGCAATGAAACTGACCTGGTTGGTACCAATGAGATATAAATGAAATCCAGTAAGACCACCACAAACCATAGAGAGACAAAACAATATATCATAAGTATCACCGATGCTGGGGAATGTTTCATTGCCTTCCAAACTGTGGGATAATCATCATCCATGAGAAACTTGATGTACAATGCGCACATTGAGAACACAAATATGCAGAGAAGAGTTGAGGATGATACAAAGAAGAAAAAGTAGCGATAGTTCCTCTGCAAGAAGATAAAAGTCCCAAAATAAGCATTCATAGATAAGCATGCAATATATTCAAAGGATAAATATATGAAGCCAGAAGCCAGAGAATTTCAACAGGTATGAAGGACGCGGCTCGATATAAGAAAATAAAAGATTAAAATATGTCACTATTAAATTCAAACAGTATGTATAAATAAAGATTAAAGTCATTCAGAAGGTACAGATTATAAAAATCATGGAGAAATTTCAATGATACATCCTCACATAACACAGATATAACAAAATGAAACAACTTGTGCTATCAGCCTAATATACGGAGTCCCCATATGGTCAAAGTAACACAATCATTTCTTACTCAGATGCTGAAAAGGGCAGTATGCTGTATTATGTGATTCACCACAGCATACTGCATACTCACCTGAAGGAAAAAAAAATGGTGAGATAGAAATGAAGGAAGAAAGGGCGGGGAGAAGGGAGGATAGAAGAAAAACAGAAAAGATTGAATAGGGCCTTATTCCGTCCTTCACGCTTGTGGTTGACATATTGCTAAGATTGTGTGTGTAGTGGCAGCATAACCAAGCCTTCTTCTCATCTCATTTCAGGCAGTGGGGGCAAGTTGCAGGGATTACAGAGGCAGCAGCAGCACAACCGAGCCTTATTTCCTTTTTTCGGGTCTTTCTCCTCTCCTTTTCCATCTTCTATTGTTTCTTCTCCCTCTGCTCTCTTGTGTAGTGGTTGGGGCCCATTGGCTGCATGTCAGGCCACACATGCCCTATTTATGTAGCCAAGGGCCACATTTACTTGTGCACGCACATAATCTGAAATTTTAGAACACTGATATTCTCAACCCTGTAAGCTTAGAAATAGAAGAAACATGATGCGTTCCCTGCTAAAATATACATAGGAGAGTTGCCTCAACCAAATGACTTCAAAACAAAGAATTAAGAACCTGAATCAGGCTACACTATGGCCTTTAAATTGAAATACTTGAAGCCCAAATAAACAAACAAAGGGGGGAAGGAAAAGAAATTGAAAAGGGATGAGGCCTAATAAACACCCCTTTTCTTCTAAAGAACAGATCCCTCTTAAGTTAGTGTAACCGTGAACGTCTGAAAGTGCTTGTTATAACATAGATGTTCAATAGCTGCATCTGATGGATGTTACGTAGGTGATACTGCAAAAGCATATGCTGGTTATTAAACCTCACTCCCGAGATGTTAATATTCTAAATTCAGTCAACTATGATATTGATGTGATTAGATTTAAGAACATGTTCAGGGGAGTAGCAATATTGATGTGATTAAGGACAAAATGTAGTAGTCAATAGCTTCAACAAATGGCAGATAGACACAATCATTGATAAATTGTACCCTAAATTAAAAAAATTTTCAATATGAATATGATTAAGGAGATAATTTAATTAGTTAGTGAACAATTAACTATGTTTAAGCTTTAAGCGTATTTTAATGTGTATGTAAGGTGAGAGGATAAATACAACTGTGTGTGTGTGTGTGTATATGAAATTATAAAAGTAGATGATGAAGAGCGAGAGAGAGAGAGAGAGAGAGAGAGAGAGTTCTAGAGTTTTCTTAAAAATAAAGAAAATCCCCAAAATTACCTCACTTGTCTCTCTCAATTTACTATTAATCCAAGAAATTTCTCCAACTCTCTCTCTCTCTCTCTCTCTCACTTTCCCCCAATTGAGGAAACCCTAAAAATTCTCTCTCGTCCAAATTTCTCTTTAATTAATTTTCTCTCTCTCTCTCTCTCTCTCTCTCTCTCTCCCTCCCTCCTTTTCTTCTCTTCTTTTCTCCAATTGGAGCCGGCTAGGAACCGAGCTCGACCCGAGCTCTACCCGAGTCCTGAGCCGTGAACAGAGGTGGGTGCGTGAGCAAGAAGAAGAGGAGGAAGTGGGGGTGGGTGGTTGATTAATTACAAAATTAATCACTTGTAGGGGTAAACTAACACATTTTGCCTTTTTATTAAAATTTCTTTGATTAATAGTTATGTACTAACCCTAAATTCTTTATATATATATATATATATATATATATATATATATATATATATATATATATATATATATATAGACTTGTGTTCTTCCAAAAGGATTGTGCCCGAATCCTTCCCAAGTCAAATACAACCCTCTGACATTCGAATACAATATCCACTCCGTTGAAGTTGATCTATATTATTTCAAGTATCTATAAACCAAAAATCAAGTATTTTGAATACTTTTTGCCCATCCATCAAGCGGCCCAAAATGGAGGACGGCCGAAAGTAGTGAGTTGGTTAGATCTATATCTTTAGACATACAAATCCGGCTATTTGATTATGATCTAAACATTTAAAACCCCAACAAACCAATTTTTGTGTTTTCAAATATTCTACTACCGTTAAACTAACCAACTGACTATTTAGGCCGTCCAACTTTCCCCTACTCGATGCATGGGCAAAAAAGTATTCAAAATACTTGATTTTTGGTTTATAGATACTTGAAATAATATAGATAACTTCAACGGAGTGGATCTTGTATCCGAACGTCGGATGTTGGTATTTGAGTGCAAAAGATTTGGCCTTAAATCCTTTTGGAAGGACACAAGTCTATATATTATATATATATATATATATATATATATATATATATATATAGAGAGAGAGAGAGAGAGAGACTTGTATCCTTTCAAAAGGATTTGATCCCGGATCCTTCCACTCAAATTCAACCCTCCAACATTCAAATACAAGATCCACTCCGTTGAAGTTGATCTATACTATTTCAAGTATCTATAAACCAAAATCAAGTGTTTTAAATACTTTTTGCCCATCCATCAAGCGACGCAAAATGAACGGCCGAAAGTAGTGAGTTGGTTAGATCTATGTCTTTAGACATACAATTCTCGATCCGACCATTTCATTATGATCTAAACATTTAAAAACCCCTATAAACTAATTTTTGTTAGATTTCAAATGTTTTACACCGTTAAACTAACCAACTCACTATTTAGGCCGTCCGTTTTCCCCCTACTTGATGGATGGGCAAAAAGTATTTAAAACACTTGATTTTTGGTTTATAGATACTTGAAATAGTATAGATCAACTTCAACGGAGTGGATCTTGTATTCGAATGTTGGAGGGTTGAATTTGAGTGGGAAGGATCCGGGATCAAATCCTTTTGAAAGGATACAAGTTTATATATATATATATATATATATATATATATATATATATATATATATATATATATATATATATAATATATATATATAATGAAATAGGATTTGTCTTGATATAAACGAAAGGAAGAGCCAACAAGAACCTGACTGGTGTCCATGATTTGCTGAATGAGTTAGTGCTCAATACAGGACTCAGAATAAATAGATCCAAAAGTATGATCTTTTTTAGTAAGGGGTGTAAAGAGGAAAAAGAATTAAGCAGCATTCTTGGTATCCTATCTGGAAGACTTCCTGTGAAGTACCTTGGCTTACCACTTACTATCCAGTTCCCTAAGGCTAAACATTTCTCCCCACTAGTTGACAAGCTCAGGCCAAAGATTGAAGGATGGACAATACACAACCTTTCTTTTACAGGGAGACTTGAGTTAATTAAATCAACTTTGTATAGTACTATGGCCTACTGGTATCAATATTACAGTTACCCTTCTCCTATAACAAAGGAGATAGAGCGTATATGCGCCAATTTTCTATGGAAGGGTAGATTACACACCATGAGCTGCGCTGATCTCTGCAGGCCTAAAACTGAGGTGGGATTGGCATCAGAAGAGTGCAGGATTTGTGTATGCAGTAGAGCTCAAGAAAATTCGGAGACTAACCACAACAAACCTTATGGTCAGTATGGATGCAAAAGAGTTATCTCAATAAATCTGGCTTCTGGGATGCAGCAACCAACATCCTAGATTATGGAACCTGGAAGCATATTCAAACGATGAAGAACAATGCACTTGAATGCATGAAAAAGAAATTGGCGATGGACAAGACATGCTCTTATGGTCAGAGCCATGGCTAAATGAAGGCAGGTTGATAGACTTGTCAGATCACAACATTCCCCATGTTATAGATACATGCCAATGGAAAGTCAGTGAAATTATTCACAATGGGAATTGACAACTCTCTATACCGGCACTTTCTCCTTTGTGGACCTCTATATCAGTATCAGAATATCAAACAAAGCAGACACCTGGAAGTGGAAAGCCACCTCAACTGGTGATTTCTCTTTTGCCTCTAGGGAAACTGTCAGAGATACAAGTCCTTTTGCTCTGCATAATGTTGTTTGGTTTCCTTTTGCCAGCCCTAAAATGTCATGCTTCCTTCTTAAAGGACTATTGGACAGATTGCCAACAAGGTCAAAGCTGCTTCAGTTTGGTATTATAAAACTGATGGCTGTGTATTATGTTCTGTAAACTCTGAAACAAGAAAACATCTATTTTTTGAATGCGTTTACTCAGCTTACATATGGGCTCTGTGCAAACTAAAACTTGGGTTTGTCGGGAGAGAGGAGATAAACACTTGATGGTAGATTTTTTTAACTCATCGGAAGAAATAATGCAGAGATTGGAATCCAAAAGAAGCGAGAAGCCAGTCCAAATGCAGGACAGAACAGTGGCCGGCTGACCGCCCGGTCGACCAGCGTGCACAACGTGCACAGGACCGCCCGGTCGACTGTCGCAAGGAGAGCGGTCGACCGACTGGCATGGACAACTTTCTGTTAGACTCGGTCGACTGACCGTTGACCGAAAGGAAGGGTCGGTCGACCGCCCGGTCGACCGACAAGCGAATCTGCTTCTCATGTTGAGATTCAGACTTCGTTTCTGAAAAGGAGTCGAATCCAATTGTTGTTTCCTAGAACCCTGAGATTCTCTGGCTATAAATAAAGGGGTAGAGTCCTCATGAATTGTATCTATTGAAAAACTAATAATTGATCATAGAATCAATAAGATCTCTCTCCCTTGCCCCGAGAACGTAAGCAAATTGTCGAACCTCATTAAATATTGTGTTTGCTTTCTCTCCTGTTATTTGTTCTTATCTTTTGGGTACTTCTTTGTTGCATCTCTCTCTGTTGATTGTGGTTCCTCATTGGTTGTTGCCAAGGCGCGCGCAATAAGTGGTATCAGAGCATCCCACCTTCTTCATGGGATCGTGTGTCGATTCCAAGAGCATTGGTTGTTATTTGGCGGAGATCGTGTGTTGATCTCGGAGCAGCGTTGGGACTGTTTGTGAGATCGCGTGTCGATCTCAGAACAGCGTTTAGATTGCTCAAGGATCAAATTTGGTAGGGTAAATCGTTTCGGAAACTCTCCTGGGGTTTCGCTTTGAGGTAACGATCCTATCGTTATCTAGTTTTTTTTTGTCTAACTCCGTTTGCTTTCCGCATTGTTTTTGAGGAATCTACCGAGAAGATGGCTGGAGATAGTACATCTATGGTGAAAACTATGAATCTACATCCATTGAAGATTGATGTGGTGAAGTTTGACAACAAGAACAACTTCGGGATGTGGAGATGTAAGGTGATTGATGCATTGACAACATCAAACCTCGAAGACAATCTACGGTTGGAGAAAAAAGCGCGAAACTACTTCAGAAGAGGATTGGGACAAGATGAACCGAACGGTGTGTGGTTTGATTAGGTCTTATTTGACACATGACATCAAATATCATGTGTTATATGAACATCTGGAAGGCGATTGTGGAGATCCTAGAGAAAAAATATCTGACAAAAAATATCGAGTCGCGTCTGCAATTGAAGAGCCTTATTCCAGATGAAGATGGGATTCCATTAATGCACATGAACAACTACACAAAGCTTCTAACAGACTTAGTTAACGTGAATGTCAAGATCGATGAAGAGGATAAAGCGGTGATTTTACTGAATTCTCTTCCTAACAAAGAATATGAGACCTTTATCCTAACTTTGATCAATGATAGACAAACACTTAACTACAGCGAGGTGTCTGCTGCTCTTGTAAACTATGAAGTAAGGAAGCAAGACAAGCTGTCTTCTTCCAAGAGTACATCAGCAGAGACGTTGACGATAAGAGGCAGGAGTTCCAATCGAAAGGGCAAAGGTGATCGTAGGAGATCAAAGTCCAGGCCAGATTTCAGAGATCTGAAGAAGAACCAGCGCGCCTTCTACAAAAAGCTAGGGTACTGGAAGATTGATTGTCCCAAGGCCAAAGGAAAGAAGAAGTCGACGACCGAGGCAAATCTTGCATAAGTGGTCAGTACTTACGCCAATACTTCACAGGAAGGTGGATCGGACTCAGACTCATCGGTATTCTCTTTCTCCGTTACTACTCCTATTATTGGTTACACAGGAGACTCTTAAGTGGATCTTAGATATTGGAGCTACCTATCATGTATGCCCAAACAGGGATTGATTTTCTTCCTTTGAGAAGCTAGATGGATGTTCTGTTGTCATGGGTGATGATCGCCCATGCAACATGAAAGGAATAGGTACAGTCCAGATCAAGATGTTTGATGGGATGGTACGGAAATTGAAGGAAATGAGGTATGTACCTCAACTTAAAAAGGAATCTCATCTCAATTGGTACTTTGAAACATTGAGTCTTGAGGTATCTATAAGAGATAGTGTTCTCAAGATGACCAAAGGCTCAATGGTAGTGTTGAAGGGCGTCCGTCGAAATAATCTCTACTATTTGAAGGGTAGTATAGTTACAGGTCAAGTGGCGACTTTTACAAATTCAGATGATTCAACCAGGCTGTGGCATATGAGACTCGGACATACATGTCTTTGCAAGCTCTTGCAAAGTAAGGTCTATTAAAGGTGACAGAACCTGCAAATTGGAGTTCTGTGAACATTGCATCATCAAAAAGAAGACTAAGGTGAAATTCAGCACAATGACTTACTGCAACGAGAGGATTCTGGATTATGTTCACACTGATGTTTGGGGACCTACTAAGATGACATCAATTGGAGGTAACCACTACTTTATAACTTTTACAGATGATTATTCTAGACGATATTAGGTATATACCATGAAGCACAAAGGGAAGTCCTAAAATTGCTTGTGGAGTGGAAGAAGAATATGAAGCGAAACACGAGAAAGAAAATCAAAGTACTCTGGTCAGATAACGGAGGTGAGTATAAGAGTGATCCTTTCCTAAAGCTATGTCGTGATGAGGGCATAGTAAGACACTTCACAGTAAGGGAAACACCGCAACAAAACGAGGTAGCTGAAAGGATGAACAGGACGTTGCTAGAGAAGGTCCGATGTATGTTATCCAATGCCGAATTACCAAAGAATTTTTGAGCTGACGCTTTGGCATATGCTTGCTATCTCGTTAACAGGTTGACCTCGTCTGCGATAGGAGGTAAAACTCCACAGGAAGTTTGGTCGGGGAAAGCTGCTCAGGATTATGAATCGCTAAGGGTATTTGGGTATCCGACCTACTACCATGTTAAGGAAGACAAGTTAGACCCAAGAGCAAAGAAAGGTATGTCCGTAGGATTCAAAAGAGGAGTAAAAGGCTACAAGATTTGGGATCTTAAAGACAAGAAGTTTATCCTCAGCAAAGATGTCACATTTAATGAGGCTTCAATGTTGAAGCCTACAATCTCTCAGCAGGTGGAGATTGAGAAGATCAAAAGGGTATCGCAGCAGGTGGAGAGTGATGCTACTCACCACCGTCTCTAGAAAGATCAGTATCATTGGAGATCATACCCACGGTGACACAGTGTAGTGATCATGTAGCCGATCAGGATACTGATGATGATGAGGATCAAGGACAGACTATTGGTGATGTCCATGAATCCATTGCAGTTGGAAGAACCAGAAGAAATCCACGTAAGCCCACTGGGCTCACTACATATTGATTGTGGCTTATGCTCTCCCAGTAATTGAAGAGGCGATCCCGTCTACTTATAGGGAAGCTGAAATCAGTTCAAAGTCCAAGTTGTGGAAGGATGTCATGGTGGAAGAGATGAGTTCTCTTTACAAGAATGACACTTGAGAACTGACGGAGTTGCCCAAGGGAAAGAAAGCAATTGGTTATAAGTGAGTGTATGCAAAAAAATAGGGATCTCTCAAAGGTGATATTGTACGCTATAAAGCCAGATTGGTAGCTAAAAGCTACACACAGTGAAAAGACACTGACTACAACGAGGTATTCTCACATGTTGTAAAGGACTCGTTAATTCAGATTTTGCTGGCGTTGGTAGCACAACATGAGTTAAAACTTGACCAGCTCGATGTGAAGACCGCCTTTCTCCATGGTGATCTTGAAGAAGAGACCTATATGTCTAAGCCGATGGGGTTCAAAAATACAGGAAAGGAGAATTTAATATGCAAGCTGTAGAAATCACTGTATGGGTTAAAACAGCCTCTTAGGCAGTGGTATAATCGTTTCGACAGCTTCATAAGAGGTAAAAGGTACACACGTAGCCATTATAACTCATGTGTATTACACTAAGCTACCCAGAGGAGAGTACATCTATCTACTGTTGTACGTAGATGATATGCTCATCACTTCTAAGAGCAGATCCACAATAGATAAATTGAAGAAAGGCTTGTCTTCCGAGTTCGAGATGAAGGATCTTGGTGAAGCGAAGAAGGTGCTAGGCATGGAGATTGAGCGAGACCGAAGGAGTGACAATGTTAGCTTGACACAAAAGGAGTATTTGAAGAAGGTACTTCAGAAGTTCAATATCAACGAAGATGCGAAATCTGTAAGTACACCATTGGCTCCTCATTTCAAGTTAAAAGCTACTTGTCTCCTACTACAGTTGAAGAACGTGATTACATGACACGCGTGCAGTATGCTAGCGTAGTTGGTAGCTTAATGTATGCAATAGTGTGTACAAGGCCTGATTTGTCACAAGCTGTCTCGATGATTAGCAGATACATGCATGATCCCGGGAGGGGTCACTGGGAGGCAGTAAAGTGAGTTCTACGGTACATCAATAGTACCATAAACGTTGGATTAGTATTTGAGAAGGATTCTACAGGTAAGCAGGAGCGTGTCGGATATGTTGATTCCTACTATGCAGGAGACCTCGACAAACGCCAGTCTACAACGGGATGTGTTCACATTGTCCCAAGCACCGGTGAGTTAGCACTCTATTCTACAGTGTATCGTTACATTGTCTACTACAGAGGCCGAGTATATGGCCATGACGGAGGCTACGAAAGAGGCAATATGGCTTCAAGGGTTGCTCGATGATTTGGGGATTGATCAGGATCTGTTGAAGATCAACTGTGATAGCATGAGTGCTATCTATTTGCCAAATAACCAAGTGTATCACGGAAGGACGAAGCACATTGACGTCAGTTCCACTTTGTTCGAGAGATTCTTGATGAAGGTGACATTGAGCTACAAAAGGTTCACACAGGAGAATCCCGTGGATATGCTTACCAAGGTGATTTTGAGAGTAAAATTTACACATTGTAAAGAGTTGCTCCATATCCGTCTAGTTGCTTGAGCTCGTGGAGCTCGTTTGGATGAACTACAGATGGCTTGATCTCTTGGGCAAGGTACGTAGGCAGCCACATAGGTGCAGCCCATTTGAGTTGACATGTACTATGTTAAGTTCGACTCAGATTTGAGAAATCTTCACCGAGGTGGAGAATTATAGGGAGAGGAGATAAACACTTGATGGTAGAGTTTTTTTAGCTCATCAGAAGAAATAGTGCAGAGATCGAATCCCAAAAAAAGCGAGAAGGCAGTCCAAATGCAGGCCAGAACAGTGACCGGCCGGCCGGCCGCCGGTCGACCGGCGTGCACAACGTGCACAAGAGCAGCTCGGTCGACCGCACCGCGGTCGACCGTAGCAAGGAGAGCAGTCGACCGACTGGTATGGCCAACTTTCTGTTAGACTCGGTTGACCAACCGGTTGACCGAAAGGTCGACCACCCGGTCGATCGACAGGCAAATCTGCTTCTCCTGTTGAGATTCGGACTTCCTTTCTGAAAAAGAGTCGAATCCAATTGTGATTTCCCAGGGACTCTCTGGCTATAAATAAAGGGGTAGAGCCCTCATGAATTGTATCTCTCGAAAAACTTATAATTGATCATTGAATCAATAAGATCTCTCTCTCCCCCTTGCCCCGAGGACGTAGGCAAATTGCCGAATCTCATTAAATATTGTATTTGCTTTCTCTCTTGTTATTTGTTCTTGTCGTTTGGGTACTTTTCTGCTGCATCTCTTTCTCTCTCTTGTTGATTGGGTTCCTCATTGGTTGTTGCCAAGGCGCGCGCAACAGGGTTATCTCCATCTCCCATAGGCGATCTGTTGGAGGAGGCTGAAGCCGTGAAGAAGAAATTCAGGAACAGAAACAATCCTTACAAAATGGCCAGACTAGCTTTCAGTGCTACTGTATGGCATGTATGGCAAGAAAGGAATAGAAGGGTGATTCATCAACAAAGTCTGCGAAAAAAAAAAAACTGTGATATTCAGAAGACTTTATGAAGATATAATGCTGATTTTGAGGACGTGCCACTGGAAGGTGGGAATGATCCAAGAACAAAGAAATTCTGTCCACTTGGGGGGTATAGTGCTGCGAGCAGTCAACACAACAGCAATTGCTTATCAAAGATAGAATTTTATCGTCTCTGTAATGTATCTTGTTAATGTGGTGTTTTTCTTCTTAGTTATTGAATGTATTATTCTCATTCTCTTATAGATCTTGGGTCAATCTTGATTCTTACTTGGGACACTATGGTGAGGGTGACAGCTAGGGTCCTTTCCCCTCCCCATAGTCTCTCAAGACTAGAATTCGAGAGTAGCCTGACCTATACATGTATATTTGTACTATGATTGTGGTGTATCAATAAGAAACTCATTACTTTCCAAAATAAAAAATAAAAAAGGATATTGTCGTGGTGATTTCATGAGCTTTATCGATATCGGAAATCGCCGAGCAAAGAGTGAGTAAAATTTCCCTCTTGTTCTCGCTTAATTCACGTAGTTAAATTTTAATAATTTTGTTCCCCGTATTCTATCAGAAACTTGATTAATTATAGTGTAACCTAGCTAATTAAGGTATTAATTTCGTAAGCTAGCCAATCATAATGTTAGTTGAGTACGTTGATAATCACTGTACAAATTGTGTAAACTCGTGAATCATGAATCAGAAAACTCTCGGCTCGTTTCACGATCTAGATTATCAAATTGATGCAAATTATATAGCTTGATATATATATATATATATATATATATATATATATATATATATATATATATATATATCAAGCTATATAATTTGCATCAATTTTCGGACGTCGTAGGGGTTGTATTTGAGCGGGAAGATTCTTGTGTCATTCCAGAAGGATTCGAGTTGAATCCTTCCCGCTCAAATACAACCCCTACGACGTCCGAAAATTGATGCAAATTTATAGCTTGATATTAATATATATATATATATATTATATATATATATATATATAGAGATAAACTTGTATCCTTTCAGGATTTGATCCCGGATCCTTCCCACTCAAAATCACCCTCCAACATTCGAATACGATCCACTCCGTTGAAGTTGATCTATACTATTTCAAGTATCTATAAACCAAAAATCAAGTGTTTTAATACTTTTTGCCCATCCATCAGTAGGGGAAAAAACGGACGGCCTAAATAGTGAGTTGGTTAGTTTAACGGTGTAGAACATTTGAAATCTAACAAAAATTAGTTTATAGGGGTTTTTAAATGTTTAGATCATAATGAAATGGCCGGATCGAGAATTTGTATGTCTAAAGACATAGATCTAACCAACTCACTACTTTCGGCCGTCCATTTTGCGTCGCTTGATGGATGGGCAAAAAGTATTTAAAACACTTGATTTTGTTATTAGATACTTGAAATAGTATAGATCAACTTCAACGGAGTGGATCTTGTATCGAATGTTGGAGGGTTGATTTTTGAGTGGGAAGGATCCGGGATCAAATCCTTTTGAAAGGATACAAGTCTATCTCTCTCTATATATATATATATATATATATATATATATATATATATATATATATATATATAGGCTTGTGTCATTCCGGAAGGATTCAAGGTTGAATCCTTCCCGCTCAAATACAACCCCTACGACGTCTGAATACAAGATCCATTTCGTTGAAGTCGATCTACAGTATTTCAAGTAATTAAAAATCATGTATTTTGAATACTTTTTGCCCATCCATCAAGTAGGCGCAAAATGAACGGCCGAAAATAGCATATTGCTTAGATCTACATCTTTAGACATACAAATTCTCGATCCACCATTTCATCATGATAAACATTTAAAACCCCTCACACACTACTTTTTGTTAGATTTCAAATATTCTACACCATTAAACTAACCAACTCACTTTTTTCGGCCGTCCATTTTGTGCTACTTGATGGGTGAACAAAAAGTATTCAAAATACATGATTTTTTGTTTTAGTTACTTGAAAAAAATATAAATCAACTTCAACGGAATGGATCTTGAATTTGAATGCTGGATGTTGGTATTTGAGTGGAAAGATTCAGCCTTGAATCCTTCCAGAACTACGCAAGTCTCTCTTACAAATTTAGAGAGAGAAACTTGCATAGTTCCGAAAGGATTTGAGCCTGGAGCCCGAATTCTTCCCACTCAAATACAATCATACATCATCCGAATACAAGATCCATTCCGTTGAAGTTGATCTATATTATTTCAAGTATCTATAAACCAAAATCAAGTATTTTAAATACTTTTTGCTCATACATCAAGTAGGAAAAAACGGATGACCTAAATGGTGAGTTGGTTAGTTTAACATTGTTGAACATTTGAACCTAACAAAAATTGATTTATAGGGTTTTTAAATGTTTAGAACATGATCAAATGGCCAGATCGAGAATTTGTATGTCTAAAGACAGATCTAACTAACTCACTACTTTTGGTTGTCCATTTTGCGGCTGTCCATTTTGCGGCCTCTTGATGGAGGGCAAAAAGTATTCAAAACATTTGATTTTTTATTTTTAATTATTTTAAATAATATACATCAACTTCAACGGAGTGGATCTTGAATTTGAATGCCGGATGTTGGTATTTGAGTGAGAAGGACTCGGGCTCGAATCCTTCCGGAACTACACAAGTATACCTCTCTCCCTCTCCCTCTCCCTCTCTATACACACATATACACAGAAAAATCTACCTCACCCGCCAGTTGAGAAAGACTCTCAGCCGGCGGTAACGTGGCGCAATCTGTGCCATAGAACTGGGTAATCTTCAAAAAGATTCTGCTTCTGAAAAAAACTTAAATTACTAAAAAAACCCTACTTTTAAAAAACGACAGATTTTCTTGGGATGAGATTTATATTATCTATCATTATTCTCTCTCAAAGTCTCGCCGACGCATTCAGATTGGATTTCGAATTTGCAAACAGGCTCGATCTTAGAAAAGCGAGATCAGATCTTGATTTCGAGTTCGCAGACATCCTCGATCGCAGTTTTCATCTATCAGATCTCTCCATCTCGATCAGTTTATCTCCCTGTATCAGATCTCTCTCGCCCTGTCATTTTTGATGTAAAGCCCCAACTATAATTCATATCCGCCAACCATCTCGTCGCCGACCCCACCCACTTTCTCCCCAACTGAATATGAATAAGGTCTCTTCAAGTGCAACATCATCAACGAACGAAACAAATACAGTAAGAGAAAGAATTTTGGATGCTGAACTGAGTTAATATTTGTACAGATTTATGTATTATTTATGTCATTGTTGTTCGCAATCCTCACTAAAAAATTATTATGTTTATATTGAGACACCTGCATTCGCATCACAAGATTCATATGAAGAATGCGACCTTGGTCGTGGTCCTCATCAACAATTTTTAACTTTTTCTGCAGTGATAGCGTGATCTTAATCGCAGTCCAAAAGTATTTGAATACTTATTTATTAATTTTTTTATACGACGCATATGATGCTTTTTAGGGATGTGACTAAACTCGCAATGTTCAATAAAACAATTATAAACTACGACCGTATTCGCAGTCCTCAATTATATTAGGTTTATGTTGTTATTAGATTAATTTGCGTTCTTAGTACCGTCATATTTTTTATTAGTACTGCAAGCTGAGTCGCAATCTTTTCTTATTATGTCCTTTAATCTAATATTTTTTGCATTGTTTGTAAACGAAGTGAATTTATTTTTTTGTAGGAAATAATTTGCATGGTGGCATGTCTAAAAGTGAAATGA